>CM037788.1:61020234-61070234 GCA_021229015.1 Solen grandis | reverse complement strand
AATATATTCTGTTTGGTATGTTTGTAAGTGCCGCTCGACATCTGCTAACAGCCACCTTAAAATGGCAATCAATCAGAAAGTTGTTTTTTTCTTTTTTATTTGGACAATATGCCATAAAACTAATTTCCATGGAAAAACTAGAAGAAATCTATTACAAATAATTAATATTCATATATTTTGGCTACTTTTTCATCAAGAAGCCCTTGATAGAAAGTTCCTGACCCTCATTTGCGAATCCTCAAAGGGAGGAAATCCATGTTGAGCCCTGCAATAATTCTATGTCACATAAAAATGTCAGTGATACCCTGTTGGATGTAATCTTTTGAGAACATTGAGGAGTTTCCTGACATAGTCGCACATGTCAGTTAATCTGTAACAGTGACTTTAGAATTGCTGAGGGCTGATAAAACAAATCGACTGCCTTTGAAGTGATCTTTATTTGCTTGTAGTAGGTTGTAAACACCATGAGTTGGCAAAATAAGAGAGACAGAGAGAGAGAAAAGCAAATTATGATATCAAAGGAAACATGCTGAAATGTTAATTTATTATCAATAAATAACATGATTGAAAAAGATTATATAAGTTTGCAAAAGAAAAATGTTATTGCAGTATTTCAATAAATGTCTTGTATCAAATACACATTTAACAATATTAAAGCAGAGTTTTCCCTTGATATTTTCAAATGAGGGACAAATGACCCCTTTGCTTTATCGATAAAGAGACAAATTTTTAAATATTTGGGGGTCATTTACGCAATTTGAGGGTCAAAATGGGTAATCTGTGTGCCAAGGAAAACCCATGTTTAAGTCATGCTTTTCAATATCCATGTGAAGACCAAAGTCACTCAAATTTGAACTGTCTCAGCACATTTATTGGAGTTCAGCAGATTACTGACTGGCCCAGGTTCCCCGGTTTGGCTTTTAACCGGTCTCATAGTAGCAAAGTCCCAAAATGACTGATAAACTGTTGGTGGGATGTCTCAGCTATATCAATGTATTACAAGGTAGTGAAAAACATAAGTTACTGTCCATAGATGACAAGCATTTGCCCTACTTTCATTCTTGTTGTCTGCTGCACTTGTTTTTTCTGCAAATTTTCTCTTTGATTTTCCATATGTTTTTTGGACGTTCAGGATTTAAAAAACCTGTCAGGTTTACTTTGTTTGGACCTTCGTTTTGTCTGCTGTATATAAAAGATAAGTTTTAGACTAAACTACTTAACAAGCAATTTTCTTTTATTTTATTTATAATTTGGCGAGTCACTTAAAGTAATGATGAGCTATCATGCAATCACAACTTCAAAGCACATAAACAATGACATTAAACAAATCTTCACCCAAATTCTTTCTGCTGATGGCAGGTCAAGTTTAAACAGATATGATATCTGCGGACAAAAATCAAAGTCAAGGTCGCAACATCCCGACAATGCCACCACATTCGTATCAAAAGGTTAGTAATTGTCACAAAAGCTGTTGAAATGATATACATCTGTACAACATAACTTAATACTGACAAAAAAATATGAGAATTTCGTCAAACAGCTGAGGAATGCTGGATATGAAAACGATCCAATTTTCATTAGGTCTGAAGAATTTGAATCTGTGTGCATCATGTAACAATGTGCAGTAACAACATTCTTCCAGCAACAGATGTTCACGTCTAAGACAAAGCAAGCTGTGAACACAAGGGTGTCAAACACCAGGATTTCCTTGTTTGGCTAGCACTTGCCTCTCTAAAGACCAGTCTCAAGTAACACCAAGCATATTGGAAGAAAGGACCATATTTCACTTATTCAGACAAATTACAACACATTTTTTATCAATTTTAGGAGTTTTCCATAGGTTCCAATTGATTTGGTGACAGTAAAATACAGACCAAGAAAATAAAATGCATTTTTTTTTCTGATATTCAAACTGTCATTCTAGGGGTAATCTTTTATATAAAATCAAACCTGGTTTAGCCATCAATAAAGGGATGTGGTAATCTAACATCTAGATAGCACAGTGTGAATGACCAATGCCATCTCGGGTTTATGTTAACCCTTTCCCTCATAGAGGACACCATGAAAAGACCTATGCGAACAGCATAAAAACCAGATCAGCCTGCGAGTAACTCGCAGGCTGATCAGGTTTTATGCTGTTCGCTGCTCCTCAGTGGTCTGGAAATGAGGACTTTGTAATTAGGTTTTCGCACAACTGCGAAGTGCGAAAACCTATTGTTCTCGTTGTGTTTCTTTGTCATTTTTTTTTTTTTTATTTTTCTTCTTCTGTCAAAAATTTGTCCCGAGCCTACAGTAACGTAGGATTAAGCTACGACCATGAAATTTTTAACACTTATTCACATTGTCCTGACTTAGATCCTTAGGAGCCATTTTTTCAGATTTGTCTCCCATTGTGCCGCTAGGTGGCGTTTATTATGTAATTGATTGTATTGAAAAATCTCCAAAATCCAAAGTCGGATTTAGATACGGTTTTTTTTATTCTGTTCCTTATTGGCACCCCAACAAAATATATAGGTCTAGAAGTTCAAAAAAGATATCATTTCCTGTTCAGGAGGGGACCAAAGTTCGAATCTTGGAAATAACGCGTTTTTTAAGAGAAAATATGGTAGGTCCCTTTAAACAGAAATATTGGCCGACTTTGATAAGATAGAAGAATTTTGTTTGTTTAAACAGATTCGCAAGACCTAGCCGCACAAAATATATAGTGTGGCAATTTCAGGAAATGCACCGTTTATCCGCTAGAGGCGTTCAAAGATCACTGAATACGGAAAAAATAAAAATTTCAAGTTTTTAAAATATTTCATTTTTCGTCATTTTTTCATGTTTTTTCGTTCTCCTGTATTTATTTCTTGTTCGATTTTCATGAAATTTTCACTGAATGTGCAGTATGATGTTCTTAATCAGCTTATACTTTAAAATAATAAAAGGTAGTAAAGGTCAAGGTCATATCAGCAATATCGATTTTTTCTTTGACCTCATATAGCTCAAAAACGGTAAATATTCTATCGAGACATAACGGGTATAAAATGTTATGCTTTAAGAGACCTTTCTAACGGTACCAAAATTTTAAAAGTCAGACATCAAATGAAAAAAATAATTATGAAAAAACTCAATTATAGGTACACACAGTGGTTTTCTGCATTTATCTCAGAGGTTAATCACATATCATTATAATTTTATTATCAGATTTATAGAATGTTTATTTACCTTTCTAACGATATGCAGTTTTTGAAGATCGGGTAAAAAATGGTCGAGTTATGTTAGATTTCCCATACGTAGCGAAAGCCCAATTTTTAAAATATTTCAGTCCAACGCTTATCTTACTTGTACTGGGGTGTGTATATTTCTCAGTGTATTATTGGCCATTTGACCACAGCGTAGCTGGGATGATGTAAACAACTCGCGGTCAAGTGACTTTCCTGCAGTCTAATGCTGGTCTACCTGTACTGGTGAACTGGGGGTGTGTATAGTTCTCAGTGTATTGGCCATACGTGTCTGTATACCACGGCCGGGATGATGTTAACCTTTATTGGTTGTTTTACAAATGTAGGACACAGTTTATTTAGCTTTATAAAAAAGAGGTACAATTTCATATAAAAAAGTGAAAGGAATGATAGAAGAAGTAACAATAGCATTGTATGAAGCTTATCTAAGTGAGAAAACCGATGATGTTGCGGATGCAACTCTTGTTTTTTTTTATTTTTCTTCTTCTGTCAAAAATTTGTCCCGAGCCTACAGTAACGTAGGATTAAGCTACGACCATGAAATTTTTAACACTTATTCACATTGTCCTGACTTAGATCCTTAGGAGCCATTTTTTCAGATTTGTCTCCCATTGTGCCGCTAGGTGGCGTTTATTATGTAATTGATTGTATTGAAAAATCTCCAAAATCCAAAGTCGGATTTAGATACGGTTTTTTTTATTCTGTTCCTTATTGGCACCCCAACAAAATGTATAGGTCTAGAAGTTCAAAAAAGATATCATTTCCTGTTCAGGAGGGGACCAAAGTTCGAATCTTGGAAATAACGCGTTTTTTTAAGAGAAAATATGGTAGGTCCCTTTAAACAGAAATATTGGCCGACTTTGATAAGATAGAAGAATTTTGTTTGTTTAAACAGATTCGCAAGACCTAGCCGCACAAAATATATAGTGTGGCAATTTCAGGAAATGCACCGTTTATCCGCTAGAGGCGTTCAAAGATCACTGAATACGGAAAAAATAAAAATTTCAAGTTTTTAAAATATTTCATTTTTCGTCATTTTTTCATGTTTTTTCGTTCTCCTGTATTTATTTCTTGTTCGATTTTCATGAAATTTTCACTGAATGTGCAGTATGATGTTCTTAATCAGCTTATACTTTAAAATAATAAAAGGTAGTAAAGGTCAAGGTCATATCAGCAATATCGATTTTTTCTTTGACCTCATATAGCTCAAAAACGGTAAATATTCTATCGAGACATAACGGGTATAAAATGTTATGCTTTAAGAGACCTTTCTAACGGTACCAAAATTTTAAAAGTCAGACATCAAATGAAAAAAATAATTATGAAAAAACTCAATTATAGGTACACACAGTGGTTTTCTGCATTTATCTCAGAGGTTAATCACATATCATTATAATTTTATTATCAGATTTATAGAATGTTTATTTACCTTTCTAACGATATGCAGTTTTTGAAGATCGGGTAAAAAATGGTCGAGTTATGTTAGATTTCCCATACGTAGCGAAAGCCCAATTTTTAAAATATTTCAGTCCAACGCTTATCTTACTTGTACTGGGGTGTGTATATTTCTCAGTGTATTATTGGCCATTTGACCACTAGCTGGGATGATGTAAACAACTCGCGGTCAAGTGACTTTCCTGCAGTCTAATGCTGGTCTACCTGTACTGGTGAACTGGGGGTGTGTATAGTTCTCAGTGTATTGGCCCCACGGCCGGGATGATGTTAACCTTTATTGGTTGTTTTACAAATGTAGGACACAGTTTATTTAGCTTTATAAAAAAGAGGTACAATTTCATATAAAAAAGTGAAAGGAATGATAGAAGAAGTAACAATAGCATTGTATGAAGCTTATCTAAGTGAGAAAACCGATGATGTTGCGGATGCAACTCTAGTTAAATTTGGTAAGGTTTAACTGTGGTTTTCTGCAGATCAGGCTTTAAGTGGTACCTACTGAGTGCGTCAAAATGAGTCTATATGAGGGAAGGGGTTAAGTTCACCAAACTGACTGCAACCATTCTCATACAGTCACCAATAAATATTATACCATGCTGTTCACAGTATGACTGAGTATAGGTATACATGAACATCATGGTTTATGACATGAAGACAGCTTCATAATTGTTGATACAAAATGGTTTGGCATACTGAACACATGCCTGGTATCAGTGGTTGCTTGTCCAGAGTTAAGGATAAATCATGAACCCTTTTCAAACTGTTCCCAATTTGAAAGAAAACAAGAAATGTGACCACTGGACAATGATGATAACATTGCGCTATTTCACTTAGTCAAGGGCCATAACTCTGCTATGACTTGATAAATTTCAAAACCAAACACAAGTGCTTAACTTTCCATGCTGGTGAAAAGTTTCTATTAAGTTTTACATTAAATCTTGCTCATATGCTTTTGGAGATATGCACAAAACAAGATCTTTGTGACGGGCCAACAGACTAAGTCATATCTAATCATGTATGTGCCCCCCACACCTCTTTTCAAAAAGGAGACATAATAAGAATAAAGTTTATTTCAAGATAGTCTCCACCCAAGGTCAATCATTATATTACAATCATATTTATTTAATTATTTATAAATGGTATAAATTCTATGTCTCTAATATTTCTTCAATGAAATAATCATTTCTCCCTCCCATAGTGTGGGAGTATAATGGCTGATCCCTCAACCACGAAATATGAACAAACAAATGGATGACACTGAACAGATAATTAAACAAATACAAAATCACAGGCTACAAAATCAGAACTGGCACTTATCGGGTAAGTTTATGTCTGAATAACATAAATTTAACTAGGCCAATTTGTCAACATAAACATTAAATAATTACAAAGCATGATCAAATATCATAAGGAGGTCATTTGATATGATTACTCAAATGTGATTAGCTTGTATGACATTTCTCTTTCAAGAGTCAAACAGGTTATTCAGATTTTTTTTCTAAATCACCTCTAAATGCGTTTAAGATAATGCACATTGTTAAAACCTATTTCACTATTTACAGGGTAATAAAACTGCATGCAATCTAAAACACACTGTGTGTTCCACTATTGTTGTATCTACACACCCAAATTTCCAATGACTGCCCACAAATATACCAGTCTTAAAAAATGGTACTGGTATAGCTCCCTTGCTTAGAGCTCAGCATATAAGGGTAGTTCCAGGACTGGTTGGCCTGAAGTCAGGATAATGTGACTGGGTGTGGTATCATGCCACATGTCTTGGACATGATACTGCAGTGTAGCAGCACTATATCTGTCTCAAAAAGACATAGTCTCCAAATGACTGATAGACTCCTTTTATTTGTTTCCAACCACCTTTAATGTCCGTGAACATGAAAAATTGCAATAGTTACATTTCAACTTTTAGTTCCTAAATTTGTATTAGTACCTTGACTCTGAAAGTAAATAGTCCATTGGATTTCTTGTTTGAAAAAGTTCACATTAAATACCAGATAGCAATTTTACACTAATTATATAGCTATGATCAAATTGGCTTTTAGGGTAAGATTTCAATTTGGCCATCCTGGGCCTACATAATTATGTATCTTTCATTCAGTAACAACTTAATTTTGAGTTGTGCATTTTATTCTTCAATCAACATGACAGAAAAAAAGTCTAAACTTAGCATATCATTCCTGTCAAATACCTATTAATTTCAATAGATTCATAATAAACAATTGCAATAAATTAACAAATTTGACACAAAACTTGTGCAAATAAAGATTACGCCTGACAACTTATAATTAAATGCAGAAAATGGTAGTAAATGTTCAGCCATACATTAAAATCTTTATTTACCCAATGAATGATCACTAAGCATCAATCATGCACAGAAATCAGCGTGAAAAATGTGTTTAAAATATTGTATGAACTGGAAGAAGACAAAAAAAGAAAACTGAGACAAATATTTGCTTGACTAGTCGATGGAAGAAAATACCACTTGTGCATAAATTATACTGTGTACCAGACAATGAAATGAATGAGTACACAATATATTCTAAATCCGATTCTTCTCATTGGAACAAATTTCTTACGATTGATTACACAAAATCTGTGACCCAGGCACATGCCAACAAATGCACACACCAAATAAATAAACACAGACTTGAAAGACGAGAAGTGGTAACCAAAAAAGTTAGACCTCGACTGGTGGAGAAAATAAGATAGCTTGGTTTGCTTGTAGCCTATAAATAAATCATTTCAAAGCAACTGCACATGTAATCAAGTGCAAAGTTACAAGCTTTGATTTTGTGGGACCTACATTGGGGATCTGGCAGGAACAAGAGCAAGGACATTCAATGAAGACCCCACATGTTTGGTTAAATATAAAAATAATGAATTTTTTATTTTTCTGTTGAAAGGCATTCTCTTAAAATTCATCTCAGTTACAAAAAGGGGAGCCATTAAAAAAGTATTTGAAATCACCAAAATGGTTGAAAAAATTTGATAAATGTTGCACCTTTAAAATAACTTTTCCAAAGAGGTTAGATAGATATTTGCGATGGATTTAGACTCTACCCTATTGGTCATCAATAAATCTGTCAATACACAAAATATGAAGCTTGTTTTTTTTTAATATATTTTTACATTTCAGTGATAAAAGGTTCTTAAAAGGAGATCAGCTATGGGGACTGACACACCTTAAATTTGTCTTGGACTACCAGATTTTTGGGTTTAGCAGTTCAGATTTCTTTGATACAAAAACTACAAGGCAGTCCAAAGGACAGCTATATCCCCCGCCGCTGGCCAAATATTAGAATTTGTTTGGTCATAGGATTATGTTCACCTTAACCTGGCATGGTTGTAGCAGACATAGAAGATCAGTTTAAGACAATTTAACTTTGCGGAGTTATGTATGAATCTCAGAATTCGGAGGCACATATATTAAAAGTTTACTGACAAGTTCTACATGGGAAACAGTACAAAAAGTGAACATCAATGAAGTAATTAGGATGTGTTAGGTAACCACAAAATACATGTGTAACTCAATTCAAAACTTTATATATCATGACATAATTTGTATGATTGTGAACATGACATACTATTATTTACCGAATACAATAAATCACGAGATATCGAGATGACATGAAAAAGTGGAGGCTTAAACATTTGACCTTCAAGGATGACCTTGACCTTAAGCCAGCGTGACCGCCTCATGCCTCCTGCACATCAGCTCAATGAGGTTAACATTTTAGCTGATTTACACGATATCGAGATGACATGAAAAAGTGGAGGCTTAAACATTTGACCTTCAAGGATGACCTTGACCTTGAGCCAGCGTGACCGCCTCATGCCTTCTGCACATCAGCTCAATGAGGTTAACATTTTAGCTGAGTTTGAAGAAAATGTGTCCAAGCATTCATGAGATATGGAGCGGACACAAAAAACATTTGACCTTCAAGTATGACCTTGACCTTGAGCCAGCGTGACCGCCTCATGCCTTCTGCACATCAGCTCAATGAGGTTAACACTTTAGCTGAGTTTGAAGAAAATGTGTCCAAGCGTTCATGAGATATGGAGCGAACACGAAAATGTTTTGGACACACTGACGGACTGACAGACGGACTGACGGACGGACGAAGGGCATTCCTATAACCCCCCTCCCGCTTCGCGGCGGGGGATTTATAAACAAGAGGCCCATGATGGCCCTAAATCGCTCACCTGAGATAAATAGGTTGACCCAAGGAACATCTGTACCAATTTATTTTAAAATCTGGCCAGTAGTTTTGAAGAAGATGATTTTTAAAGTTTTCATTTTTTTTTCCTTTTTGTTGCCATGCCAACCAGAGTTCTATATGGATCAAGTTTATTTTAGGAACTTTTGTGAAGGTTGACCCAAGGATCATTCCTGCCAAATTTAATCAAATTCTGTCCAGTGGTTTCAGAGGAAATGTTGATTAAAGTTTTCCCTATATACATATAAGGCAAATAAGCCCCGCCCCTGGCGGCCATGTTTTTTACGGATCGGAAAATTTTTAGCAACTTTGGTAGAGGCTGACCCAAGAAACATCTGTACCAATTTATTTTAAAATCTGGCCAGTAGTTTTGAAGAAGATGATTTTTAAAGTTTTTTTGTTTTTTTTTTGTTGCCATGGCAACCAGAGTTCTACATGGATCAAGTTTATTTTAGCAACTTTTGTGAAGGTTGACCCAAGGATCATCCCTGCCAAGTTTAATCAAATTATGTCCAGTGGTTTCAGAGGAGATGTTGTTTAAAGGTTTCTCTATATACATATAAGGCAAATAAGCCCCGCCCCTGGCGGCCATGTTTTTTTACGGATCAGAATAATTTTACCAACTTTGGTAGAGGTTTGCCCAAGGAACATCTGTACCAATTTATTTTAAAATCTGGCCAGTAGTTTTGAAGAAGATGATTTTTAAAGTTTTTTTGTTGTTTGGTAAGTTTATTTTAGCAACTTTTGTGAAGGTTGACCCAAGGATCATCCCTGCCAAGTTTAATCAAATTCTGTCCAGTGGTTTCAGAGGAGATGTTGTTTAAAGGTTTCTCTATATACATATAAGGCAAATAAGCCCCGCCCCTGGCGGCCATGTTTTTTTACGGATCGGAATAATTTTAGCAACTTTGGTAGAGGTTGACCCAAGGAACATCTGTACCAATTTATTTTAAAATCTGGCCAGTAGTTTTGAAGAAGATGATTTTTAAAGTTTTCCTTTTTTTTTCCTTTTTGTTGCCATGGCAACCAGAGTTCTACATGGATCAAGTTTATTTTAGCAACTTTTGTGAAGGTTGACCCAAGGATCATCCCTGCCAAGTTTAATCAAATTCTGTCCAGTGGTTTCAGAGGAGATGTTGTTTAAAGGTTTCTCTATACGCCCCTGGCGGCCATGTTTTTTTACGGATCAGAATAATTTTAGCAACTTTGGTAGAGGTTGACCCAAGGAACATCTGTACCAAATTATTTTGAAATCTGGCCAGTAGTTTTGAAGGAGATGATTTTTAAAGTTTTCAAATTATTTTTCTTTTTGTTGCCATGGCAACCAGAGTTCTTCATGGATCAACTTTATTTTAGCAACTTTTGTAGAGCCTTACCCAAGGAACATTCCTGCCAAGTTTCATTAAATTCTGTCCAGCAGTTTCAGAGGAGATGTCGTTTAAAGAAAATTGTTGACGACGGACGACGGACGACTGACGACGGACGACGCACGACGCACGACGACGGACGCCGGACGAAGGGCGATCACAAAAGCTCACCTTGAGCACTTTGTGCTCAGGTGAGCTAAAAAGAAGCTAGCATTTCAGGAATTATCCCATGACGAGAATGGTTGACTTACCCTCTCTCAAAACCCCTTTACATTTTACCAAGCATCATTTCGATTGGAATTATTGTAATAATATTAAATATGTAATAAGTTATTATATATTTTGTCAAACGATTTTAAAATAATTTGTTGCCTTATAAAAAGAAAAGGCATTTTTTCTAGGGGTTTGAGAGGTGGTGGGGTTCAAGAAATGGCAAGTCAATGATAAAAAATGGGCTTTCTTTTTTCTTTTTTTTTTTTTTTGCTTAAAATCTCATTAAACTATAATAAATGGGAAAACTATTCCATGTAAAATTTTGAAAACCAGCCATACATGGGAATTAAAATCTAGCACTGGACATGGCCAAGCTCGCAATGATTATGGCCAAATGAGATGTGTTTCTCATGGTTTTTATCAGACAGGACTATCCCCATATTTGATAAGATTATGTATAATCAAAATAGTAATTTTATATTAAATAACTTTCAGCTTGACTCCTACAGATTCCTGGACTTCTTATACTCAAAGAAATTCAAGGTTTAATATTTGCCTGACGAAGCAACGAAGGTATAACAAATATAGCCATCTCAGCAACATCCATCGTTATGCATTTTTACCCACAATGCCTCTCCTGTGACTCAACTTTTACGACCAGGTAGGAATTTGGACCTGGCCATATCTATCTCTACCTCCGACACTGTGTAAATTTATACGCTAATTTGAATGAAATCGAAATGATAGGCAGCATGATAAGTGAACCAAATGGACATTAAATGGAAATAATAAACATCGGGTAATGTGAAATGGTTTACACAGGCAGGACGATCTGGCCTCGGGTCTCTTTAACCAAGACACGCTGGAGACAGCTCATTCACATTTATTCCGTAACATGAAATGAGGCAAGGTCATGAGTGCCTCCACAATAAGTTGTCCTGACCACATTCAAAATAAATATTTTACCCTTCGTTACTCAGATACACCATTTTGTTATATGTTAGACCACCAATGAGCCAGAAAGGGATTCATCTAGAAAACACGCCTATTCCCTATTTTAAAAAAAACCCCAAAATTTGATGAAACAAAAATATCCATTTTGATAGAAAAGTTCAGACAATATTATTGTTTTTAGAGTATTTTGTAAAAAAATGAGTAGAACTGAATAGAATTAAAGGCCTAAGAATGATAAATACACATAATTATTGTCAGAAGCAATGTATTCTATTATATATTTATAATTCCCTTATTACTGCAATCTATAAAATTTTCCCAAATTTGTGAAATTTGCCAAAAAATTTCCAAAATAGAAAAACCCAATCATTTACCAAAATTGCTGACTGTCAGAAATTCTCAAAAGAATAGGTTTTACAAGGTCTTTTTCTCCTCCCATCTCAAAAGAACTGATCTGTATAAAGATTTAATATCAAATATGTGAGTTCCTTACATGCTCATAGTGATTTCTATGATGCACACACAAAATTGTCCATTATAATTTTGACCCTCAAGACAAATTGTCTAACTGACAAAATTTATATCTTCATATATCAAGGGGTCACTTGACTCCCATTTGAAAGCAACAACAACAACAAAACAAGAGAAACCCTTAACTGATCTGGTTTTATACTTGTCACATATGGGCTATTCCCTTAAAAGCTTTCAAGCTGTAAAGGGTCAATATGTAATGAAAATATTTTAGCCACCTCAGCAAATCTGACACCTGCATAAGTCCGACACTACCGGAAACTACGCAATCACAAAATTAAATGAATGGGGTTGCAATCACAAAATAAAACTTTAATTTGTTTCAAGTGCAGTATTTACTGAAGCAACAATGTCATCTACAAGAGTGTTTGCTCAGCAAATTTTTGAAAGGATCGCTACATGAAAATAACAAAAACTTAACGAGCTAGTGACACACTTAAGTGTCCATTCATAAAGCTTAAATGAGTGAAGTTTCCACGCATAAACATAGATTTTTAAGATCTGACATATCAAGTGTATCTTCTTCTTTGAAAAAATAAATAAAATGTTTGTGTAACTACTTTGAGTCACGTAAGACAGGACTGTTTGTTTTCACCCATAAAATTGCAGAAACATAGAGACGCTGTAAATGCAAGAAAAATTGCACCCTGAAAATTCAGTGCAAACTTACAACAATTTGCAGTTTCAACTTTTTCTCAAAGATGACAACAGTTTAAGTGCAGTGGTAAAAACTACTTAACATTTCAGCGAGATTAAAGTACTAGATGGGGAGATTCTATATGGATTGGTACATCCACATGTGATATGAAATTGTATAATTACGTAGTTTTTTTATTTCAAATATTTGTCTAGATATATATCTGAAGTCAAGGTCATATTAAAGGTCAAGATCAATTGCCTAAATACAATGAATGTAAAGTACTTATGACAAGAGGCCATATGTAGGAATATGTAAAGAATCCATCACAGTTTGGTATTTGTGCTAATTTTGTACAAGTAGTTGACCTTGGAAAAAAAAAGGTACAGTGCAAACTGTCCATAACGACACCTGATCATAACGACATCCTGCACTGTCCGACACTTTTTGTTGATCCCATCGTTTTTCCTGTTCAAAGTCTGTTTTAATAACCTGACCATAATGACACCTGTCTTACCTGTAATCTGACATACAATTTTTGTCCTGTTTGTAATAATTGCACTATAATTACACTGTTTATCCACACATCAGCAAACCGTTACTAAACCAAGCAATTAAAATGATGAATCAATTATGTTGTTGTTAATTAACTTTGTTGATAAACTTTTCTCATGTGTTTTTGTTTACACATGTATACATGTATTTCAACAATATTTTCAGAATTATTTAAAGCTTAATGTCATATATAGCAAATTCATGGACTATCAATTTTAAAGGTACAGTATATATAATAAATAATGACCAGTCTTATCCGACATTGTCAGTTGGTCCCAGTGGGTGTCGGATAAGACAGGTTTTACTGTAATATCAAAGGTCAAAGTCTAAAACATATTTATCACTGTCAAAGCACCTGTAACAGGCATGGTTGTGTATGAATTTAAGACAAATACATGTAGGAATGAGAAAATAATGTCACAATTAAAACAAAATGCAGATGCTGAAGTTTTTTTAAATAACTTAGAAAAAAAAAGAAAAAGAAAATACAAGCAGAAAGACAAGTTGAATATAACTGGAGAAAGTAAAGTAAAAACCACTATGGTTTAGAGAGTATTTTATTTACTAAATGTTGAAATTAACATAAAATCAAATTTCTGTATCCATCCCATAAAGAGGTCATACCGTTCATATATCCCATCAGCCACCATGTCATTATCAAAATACCAGTTAGCAATATAGGATTGATATTAAACTGAGTGACTTGGGCATTTAATTACATGCGGATGTAATATTCAATATCAACTATTGAAAGGAATTCTGGCCATTCAGATATATAATGTACTGTAACCAAACATTCTGTATCATGGTAAGTTGTTTACATACCTGTATGTGTTTTTAGACCACACAAGAGTGGGTAATGGAAGATAAAGTGCATTTATACCATTTTAATATTTATACTTTGTGAAAACCTGTAGATGGAATATTACAAATATTTAAAACTTTAAACAATAATTCTGTGGGAACAATGCATAAAACTCTTGAGACAAATACATAACAGCCCTGAGTCTTTGACATTTCTTTCAAGTAATTAAATGTATTCATAAAAGACTGTAAATATACCTATTAAATATATCATGAAAAAGAACATGTGTTTTAATAACAAGCCATAAAAGTGCAAAGGCGACACTTAATTCATATTCCTTTGTCATCAGGTAGTCTGAATTCATTTTCAAATTTTTAGAGGCAGCAAATCTGTTGCCAAAAGAAATGGATTTGGTGTTGCCATAGATTTGTTAATCATATTAAGGTGATTCTGAGGCCAAGATCAATTAACACGACACCAAAACAGATATATCCCAGCCCCAAATGATTGTCTGAGGTTGTTAAACAAAGGAAACTATTGAAAGCAGGGTTGACATGCATTTGTTTGTCAGAGGTTGTACAGCTTTTCACTCAGGTTAGACCGATTTGCATATTCATTTCAAGGCAGTTTGGCGTCATGTTAATTCACTGGATATCTGGAAAATCAATCAGGTAGAAGTATACAACCTGTAATAAACAGGTCAACCTGCAAGAAACTATCAGGGTATGTGACAGTTACAAGACATGATTTGTCACGAATCAGTACCTTCATGATAGGAAGACAATTCTATGAAAATTGATTGATCAACAGATAAATAAATTCACAATACCTGATAAAAAAAAAGAATAAAAAAAACTAAATAATTACCTTTAATTCTTTGCTGGCAGTCGTACAAGGTCCATATTTGGGCATGGAAGGTGTGGCAAAACGTGGAGCTAATCCAAAAGTATGCCTCCGCGATTTGTCCACACGCACGTTTTTAGCTTTTGTTTCCTCGACACTGCTTGCACCTTTACGTTGCATTGTGAATTATATCCATTTCAACAGAACACAGAGTATCAGGGGTATTCCTTTTGAATTTTGCGAGTCCTTGACTGTTTGAGCATCAGAAAGGTTTCAACCAACCTACCTATAGAACAACCAGATGGTGCTTCCACAGGTCATGGCATCTGAAAGAAAAAAATATCCATGAAGAACAGATATATCCTGAATAAACCCATACATTAGCCTGCAAGTAAACTCAGATAAGCCTGCAAGAAACAGAATTTGACACTGCTGTGATGTCATCAATGACCTCATAACCACATCAGATTTGGTTCCATTCTGGTCAGGATTATACAAGTCAATATGAATTTTTAAGGAGGAAATTGAAAAGGTATTTCTGATTTGGTTTTAAGCCTTATATCAGTATGACAATTATTTTGAATCTGAAAATAATGACTGGATCTGTCACCACTAGAGTGAAGAAATAGTATTTGACTATTTCTCAAAAAAAAAAAAAATTCAATATAGAAATATCAAGAGCTATGGTTATTGTAAAATATACTTGCCCTGAAATTCTATCAATTCAAGTGCCATAACTCTTGAGTATCTTGGACATTCTGGATGTTTTTCAAATTCTGCTGAAATATAGTGCCAAAGCACAAAGTGACAAAAATAGTTCATGATTTTATGAGTTGGAGAGCAGATAAATAGATGTCATCTACATTATTAATTTTTTATTTTTCATTAATTCAAGGGCCATAACTCTGGAGTGTCTGGGACATTCTGGATGGTAATCAAACTTTGCTGAAATATTGTGCCAATACACTTAGTGACCAGAAGTTTGGAGAAGAATGGTTGATTTTTGTTAAAGTCAGGGACCAGACAACCTATTATAAACATCGCCCACCTACCTTCAGGTTACCATAGAACATCTTTTCATTTGATGGGCATATATAAAAAAGATTTTGGTATGGGGTTGAACAAATCGGGAAACACAGAATGAAGTATTCAAAGTACTGCAAAGACCAACCAAACAAAACTATTGACACGCTTGCAAGAATGAGACATAATGTTGAGGGATGCAAAGCGAGTCCTATATACAAGCACTGTAACCCCTTCCCAATCTTGTTTCCTCAAGTTGTACAAAGATTCAGAGAATCAGAATTGTACAATATATCAACTATTCATATACAGACATGTTTCAATTCACACCTTCTCTCCATACAAACAGACAGCCCCTTACACTGTCAATCTTATTGATCTTAAGGAGAAAGAAAAAATGTGACAACTCAAGAAAATCTCAATACAAGCACATATAAGAATGCTAATTGAAAATCCTGGTTCTGTGATCGGGAACTGTAAATCTTTGAGAATAACCAATCATCAAAGATGCAACATGGTTTCATTCATTGCTGATTGATCACTGAATTTAAGCAAGAAAAGGTGCACTGAGTATCAGGTAATAGAAACCCAATGAAAAAGAAAATGTCAACAGACAGGATTTATTTGAAGCTCAACAGGAGGTCACAGAAGCACTTAAAGGTAGATAGGCATATCTGACAAAGTATATATAATGAAAAAATAATGTCGCAATAAATGAAAATTAGCACACTTTATCTGGCCACACCTAAAAACTCCTTTCTTTTCCCCATTTAATATCCTAAATGAGTAGTAATTCTATCTGTCTAAATACATGTACTGTATTTCAATTGGAAAGCATATTTTAGAACTTTAGATCTAAATTTTTTAAAATATCAATTTTTTTACTGTTTTTACAAAAGATTTTTTTTTTTTTTTTACATTTATATGATTTAACACATATAAGACTCAGATAATCAAGAAAAAAATCTAAATATCAAAATTAAGTTTCATTTAAGTCCTGATTACCCTTAAAAAAGCAATAATTGCATTTAAAAACCAATTGCTCTTTAGAAATTACATATTGGCTTAAATGTCAACATGAGCCATTTTGTATGAGAAAAAAAAGTGAAGCTATATATCAATCCTTTATAAGGGAGATAATTATAGGACTTACAGCAAGTATAACATTCATTGTGGGTTATTTGGCTTTCATTAATAAAACGTCTGGGTTGCAGTTGTGTGACATTTCACGAAAAAAAGGCCTTTACTGAATACATTATTTAAACCCTTGACTGGCGGCAGATCTTTTTTTATTTTTGTGTTTCTTTCTTGAAGTTTTACCTACTTACTAATAAGATTGAGGGAAACACAAATGCACACCAACATTTTGGCCTTGCCATTACCATTGTAATTCTTATCAAAAATCTGGAGACTGACATATGTGACGGTTGAATGCAAAACTCTTTTAAGTGCATGTTGACTTGCAGTCAGTCTTTGGCTGAGATTTACATTTCACAACAGTATTTCAGTCATTTTGTGACTATGTCTACTTCATAGACAAAAGATTCTCCACACTGTAGACAAGTGGCATGATACCACACACAGTCACATTATCCTGATACCGAGCCCACCAGTCCTGTGCACTGTATTTACATTTAGGATAAGGGAAGGGATATGTAATGTTTTGGTAAACAAACACTGCAGATTATCCTCCCCATTTGTCCTTGGTCTTCCGTAATCCTGTAATACCTAGTCCAAATACAGGTAATTTTGTTAAGTCCAAATTTCTTATCACACCTTTTCATTCAGCTCTGACACATTTCTTGTATGATCTACTAAATCGGGTGCATGAAAAGCTTTACATTAATTTTTCATGCTTTTCAGTGAAATTGATCCTCTGTTGCAATGAATTCTAATAATGACATCATCTTTGATAAGAGTTTAGACGGGTAGATAAGAGGGAAAATCATTACATTAAAAAGGGTATTTAGTATGATGTTATACCAGGACATTATTTAAACAAGTTATTTGTTATGTTAGAGTCTTTTACATAGGACTGATACCCCACCATCCATTTCTGTCTTAATTTGGAATTAAATGACTTGTTAATGTAATTAAAGGTTTACATCTTCTATGACTGAGATTGCAAATGTACATTATGTATGGTTTAGACTGCAGATAGATGTAACATCCTAGTGTTGTTTAACCCTTTCCCTCATATAGACTCATTTTGACGCCCTCAATAGGTATCACATAAAGCCTGATCTGCAGAAAACCACAGTTAAACCGTACCAAATTTAATAACAAAATCCTCATTTCCAGACCACTGAGGAGCAGCGAACAGCATAAAACCTGATCAGCCTGCGAGTTACTCGCAGGCTGATCTGGTTTTATGCTGTTCGCATAGGTCTTTTCATGGTGTCCTCTATGAGGGAAAGGGTTAAGATGGTAAATTTATGTTCTCTATGATTAAAATGCAAATTTACAGCTTGCCGATTTACATTATTTATGTTTCTCTTTTTTTCCCTTGTTTATCAGGAATATTGTTAAAATCATGCAGTTTTTCCCCAAACTGTTATTATTTAGGGTAAAACTTGAGAAAGATATTGTTTAATGCACCTTTCCCATCATCAGAAAAAGAAAAATAAATGACCAAAAAAACTGATATATATAGTTTTTTTTTAACTTTGGTTAATTCTGGAAAAATATTTTTTCATTTTTTTTTGTATTTATTTAACTTGAATATAAAAGAAGTCCCCCAGAGAATTTATTAAAATCTTCATGGCAACAAACAGTGTTGGAAACCCACAAGCACTCATTCCGTTGTTCCATACATTGCTGACAGATGTAAAAAGCAGCTGTGGGTATCCAAAGCTGGCCAATGAAAAGTAAATATTAACTCTTTTACTGGGTGGTGAGGGGTGGGGGTAAATACCTTACCTAAAACATAGAAATTTGTTCATTAAATGATTGTGCTTTCTTTGATCTGACAAATAATTTCAGATAATTTTACCCTTTTGAAATCATTCATGGTTATATGATAAATCTCTTCTGTCAATAAGTTATGAAAAAAAACTCCAGTGTAAAAATTTTCATTGTAGATTAAAGAAATATTTGATGTTAAATGTCAAAAAAGCATTACTGGTCTTGCCTTCAAGTTGTTAGTAACTCAAATAATGATCCATTAACACAAGTAATTGTATACAACTTATTCCAACTCCTGCAAAGTCAATCAAATTGAAACAAACCTGAAAAACTGTAAGAGATAACATAATTTAATGTCACATTTTGTGCATTTTAATATAGTGTTCTTCTTCATCATTTCCTATTAATGCATAATCTGTTTCCATGGTAACTTACCAACCATATCTCCCCCCCTCATTTCCCTACTGAGATTTAGACCCCTCCAGATGGTGTAACTCACAGTAACTCCCCAGTAACTCACACCCTATCTGTGGTATCTCCCTCTTGTAAACAAACCCTTCACTCAACAACCCAGACCCCTCCAGTTGTACCAATACAGTATCCAAACTTTTCAAGTGGCCAGATTAAACATCTAGATCAAGTCGTCTGGATCTAGGAGTTCAAATCAATTCCGTAGATCAACGCTAAATCCTTTTATCTCCTGAATCTAAGTCAGGATATACAACAGTTCTGCGTAACATTTTCCAATTGGGCACTGTTACGTGAAACAGCAGAATCTAAATCTGTCCATTCCTGTAAACAATGCAAGGTGACCCAAATCAAATTCTGTATGGTACAGATATTTCCTTCATTACTTCCGCCTTTATGTCACATTTTGCAAAACGTACGATACTGACCCTGATGTAAAAATCTGAATTTTCTTTTGTCTATCGGTTTCCGGGCAAATTGCCATGATGAAAAACATATATAGCTATGGAATTTAAGTCTGACTTTCTGACGATATTTCTTGGATTTTTTCCCTCTGGTTCAAATCATTTTTTTTATACATTTATTTTTACAGATTATTTCACTCTACAAATTAAAGACAAAAATTAACGTTAATTTATGAGTATTTGCCGAATACCTAAGTCCCCTTACCAATGAAATTCAGGTGTAACATACACAATATTATTGTCTAAATATAGCAGCTGAACATTCACATGGTAAAAATGAAAGAACATTGACAGAACAGAAAAAAAAGACGAAAGTTTAGAGATGCTCTTTGAAATTCTATAATTTGAGTGTCCGGATAGTGTAGTGGTTTCACCAGTGCAACCTGGTTTCAATCCCATGTCTGTCCAATTTTGTATGTGATAACTAGGGTACATTGGTTTTCTCCGGACACTCTGGTTTCCTCCCACATTCTGCCCACGGGTACGCCACCAGCAGGGCTGACAAAAAAATATTTCCATGCGCAATGTTGCTTTTTGTCAGGAACCAACCATATTAAGTTTAAATACAATAATAAATTAACCAAATGTATGTACTACTTTTGTTTATAATTTGAACACTTATTACCACCTATTTACTGCAACATACTAGCAAGAGAATCGAAACAAAAATTAAAAATTTCCCATAACAGCTATGGATATTTTGATCTAATAAGCATAATCATACTGCAGAGACTCATATTAGCGCTTTCTTTAGGATCCATATCTAAATATTTATACTGATAGGGTGAACAGTGTCATTCAGTTTACCATAAAATTAATGCAGTCTAATAACAGAATGAAATGAAATAGCACTATTTTTCATAACAAATGATACCTAATAATATCTTTGATCCAGAAAAGATGACATTTTCTACATTTGATAAACAATGATGCCATATTACATCATATTACATAATTATTGAATTATCAGTTTGACCAATCGCTTGAGTGCACTTGAAATTAATTTCAATCCTTAAATATCGGCTTATGTTGGACTGTGGAATAACAATGAAGAAATCCAGGACTTTGGGGTGGACAGTTTGAACAGTGTTGTAATGGCAATTACCATGTCCGTAATGTACTTTATTCTCTAATTCCTTTATAAAAATATTATCTTGGAAACTGAAATACAAAGAGCACTGGTTCACACTGAAAACATGGGTAGTTCCAATATAACAAACCTCAGCTAAACACGTCCTATCTTCACATTTAGTCATGTGCCCTTTCTTTTCAGGTACAGCCGCATTTATCATGGTCCCAATCAAAGCCGAGATTTATCTTACCCCTAGAGTACAAACTGTCTGTCTACGTGTCTGCCTGACCACCAGATTTATTTTTCATTCACTGAATTGTACTCGAAAGAAAACTGCTGAATAAGTACATATAACCAGAAAGCAATAACATGATAAATATGTACATCTTGCCAATTTTCCATTATCTGAGCCCGGGCAGGTGATATACACGGGAATAAAAAAGGTGCTGAAATCCTAGACGAATAAACACTGAAGGATTACAGGTTATCATGGGTTATCGGAATCGAAGGCCCGTGATTAGCAGGTAATTTTCACCACGCCAAATTACTGGGGAGGGGCTGTAAGGTAGACATCTAGTACTAAAGGACACTGGAATTACCCCACCCAGTGGGATATATGTTACGGACCAACAGCTACTGCGTTAATGAACTTCTACAATCATCGGTCATTATCCGAGGAAAACGGATATAAAATGTCCAGTCAGATTACTCAGATTTTGAGCATCCCAGCGTTACTAAGGTGATTTACATATGTGTCATAAACAATGCTTAACCCTTTCCTTCATATAGACTTATTTTGACGCACTCATTAGGTACCACATAAAGCCTGATCTGCAGAAAACCACAGTTAAACCTTACCAAATTTAATTACAAAATCCTCATTTCCAGACCACTGAGGAGCAGCGAAAAGCATAAAACCTGATCAGCCTGCGAGTTACTCGCAGGCTGATCTGGTTTTATGCTGTTCGCATAGGTCTTTTTATGGTGTCCGCTATGAGGGAAAGGGTTAAAGTACAATTCAACCACCATATGTTTCACTATTAACCATTATGAGCTATGTGACTGAGTCCATGGTTCAAACCAGGGACCCAAACTGTATAATTAGTTGTTGTACAGGTATAGTATCAGGTTCTATATAATAAGGCATCAAGATTCTGACTCCCTATATATACAGATATATGGACTAACCATATTCAGGATCAAACAATTCATACTATATTATTGAAATGATTCAAGCTCCAATTATAGCTAATTTCACTATTCCAATCAAACTAGTTATACTACTATCTAGTTTATTTATATCACCTGTTATTAGCAGACATTGTTATTTAACCAAATAATTTACTGCAGTTGCAACGGTAATAAACTCCAAAACAGCAACGACATTACTTCCAAACATTCTAACCAGTCCAGGAGCTACCCTTATATGCTTGAGAGCCATGCAAGAAAGCTCTACCAGTACCATTTTTTACGACTTAATTATGTTGCGTATTGGACCCACAACCTCTTGCTCCCAAGGCAGATGCTCCAACCTCTCAGTCATTAGGATTTGTCTTTCCTTTATGGAAAAATTGATTCCGGTTTTATAACCTTAATTTAATCACAGGAAAATGACAGACATTACACAACTTAACAAATCTGTATTACATTTTAAGCCAGTGTAATTGAATACTAGCTATCATATGAGTAAAACCATTGCAGCATGTTTATAAATTCTCCACTTTTGGAGCATTCAATTAAACCACTTATACATCTGAAATGCTATATCCTGTGTAAATAAGAAATATGAAATGTAAATACAAGAAAAATTATGTATTTATTAATTCTTTATCATGATAATAGCTTCAGAACATTCCACGAGAAAAAGATGTTATCCCTGACATGAAAATCTAGATCTTCAAGTTAAAAGCATATACATGAACATTATCTGTTAACTAAAAGCATGATTTTTTGTAAATGTGTTCTTTAATATGCCTGAAGATCAGAAATTACTTCATTTAAGAATAGCCGAGAGAAAATAGCTACTGTATAACCCCATTTATGAGCTCCCCATCAAGGCCTCCCAGCTGGGGTAAGATGAAAATGAAGTTTTTTTTAAAGGTTGTTTTTGACAATTCCTGGCAAAAATAAAGGTCAAATTTCTGACCTTATTTCCATTCTTTGTTGTATTACTACTTGCTTTCATTGAAATGTCCACCATAATTTGCCCTTCTTTTAAAGAATGCCACAACATCTGGAGTCACAGAAATGCTGTATCTTTCCTATACCATAGTATGTCCCACACTGCCAACTACATTTTATGCTTGCACTAGATGTCATGTTTGCACAAAATGGTATGGGAAAGACTGCAGCAATCTGAAAAACTCAAGACCAAGAGAATATAAAAGATGCTATTCTAATTGTATTTTAAATACTTTTTGAAATATTTTTATTTTACACTATGAACTAAAGAGGCTAGAGTTAACAGAAGAAATAAAGGTTCAAGAAGTAAATTATAGGTTTTTTCAAGGTTTTTCAGCACAAATAAATTTTTTAAAGGATTTACACAAACTTAAAGGTTTATATAGGTTTTAAAGGTTTCACTGGGAGGCCTGCCTCTCCCTTCTAGTTTTCCCTCATTAACCGTTTCCCTCATAAAGGAAACCATGAAAAGACCTATGCGAACAGCATAAAACCAGATCAGCCTGCGAGTAACTCGCAGGCTGATCAGGTTTTATGCTGTTCGCTGCTCCTCAGTGGTCTGGAAATGAGGACTTAATAATTAAATTTGGTAAGGTTTAACTGTGGTTTTCTGCAGATCAGGCTTTATGTGGTACCTATTGAGTGCGTCAAAATGAGTCTATATGAGGGAAAGGGTTAAGCTAAGGTTGCAAAATGCTATTAATGATTAATGTAATAAAATGAGCCCCACCCCCTTTCCATTCACTTGTTCAAAAGTGTGAATTCCTCCACAAGTTTAAAGAGCTTCTTGTCTGTGTATTTGATTTTAGATTCATAACCCAGAATTCATGAGTAATTTTTTCAATTAACCTTTTCAACAGCACTTTTCTGAACCAGATTTTTTTTATATTACCAACAAAAATTATGTTCATCTTATCTTTCATATTTCATGTGATATTTACTGTTTTTTATCATAATTATGTTTGTATGTCTCAATAGTGACTTATAGACCAATATGTAGCTGGATGTTAATTGCTTATTTTCATTAATATGTATATTGATATACACATATCACTTTAATAAAACATTTACTATACTTACTTACTTACTTAGTATATTGTATCTTGGATATTGTTTCAGTTGAGTCCCTTTCTTTTTTGTATACTGGATATGGGGGTGCTTTTAATCAGGGGTTTATGTTATTTAATGTTTTGATATAGTTTCTTTTACTAGTGTGATATCATTATATATTCAAAGATAAGCAGCAGAAGATAGTACTATCAACATTTCTTAGTATTCTCTATCAGAGACCTGCAAAAAATTAAATATTAAATGAATTTCATTTTAAACCTTAACTTAGTAAAACAAATATAAATTTCATTAACTTCATAAAAATATATATAATTATGTCCTTCTATATTATAATAGACTCCTTGCTCCCTTATTTGGTAATCATTTCTTCCAGCATTATATAATTACCTCCCTTGTAAACTTCATTTTAACTGTTTAAACATTTATTTGCACTATTTTGTCTTCTACAAAATTGTATTATAAGAATATTTATATCCCTTGAAAATTAAGTAACCTCCACTATTTCAGAGAACTCCCTAGTTCCGTACCAACCTCCCCTATGAATCCATTCTTATTTAACCCTTTCCCTCATAGAGGACACCATGAAAAGACCTATGCGAATTATGCTGTTCGCTGCTCCTCAGTTGTCTGGAAATGAGGATTTTGTAATTAAATTTGGTAAGATTTAACTGTGGTTTTTTGTAGATCAGGCTTTATGAGGTACCTATTGAGTGCGTCAAAATGAGTCTATATGAGGGAAAGGGTTAATAACCTCCCTTGACACATCTAAGGCATATAACAACTTTGTTTTTAAATCAAGTCCAGTACAATTCAATTTCACTTCTGGGTGGTCCAAAACTTTCACAGTCATTTCATCGATAATGTTTTGATTTGTTATTTTATACCTTTGTTTAGAAGGTTCAATCAATACAAACTGGAGTATTCCTGGGTTGCCATTAAACTGCCCATGATGAAATGAAAAATGTTTGTATGTTGAGAATTAGAGGCTTCTGTCTAAAATCATGAGAAAAAATTTTTTTTTCTATTTAATACCACATGATAAACATAGGTCACAGAAGATACCTACCCTGTTACCCTGTGACGTCATAGTTCACACAACTAACTCTTCTATAATAAAATTTCTATTCCAGTTTTCTATTATTAGTAACATTGACCTTGACCGAACACACTTCAAATTCAATCCATTTAAAGCTACCTTTTGTGAACCAAGGCTGAAGGAAGACACTAGAGTACCATAAACAGCACTTGAGATTGAAATCAAGATGGGTGGGACATGGCATGCCTGAACTACAAAGAGAAACACTGAATGCCACTCATATTGTACTGAATGTGATTTGTCTTTCAGCAATAATATTTTTTGCAATTAAAGTTGGTGTTATGACATACAGTAACAGAATATATTATGAATTAGGTGCAAAACTACAGTACCCGATTCTTTACCTATATGTAGCTATCATAGTTTTGCACAAGCGCTCAAATTTATTTTATGTAATTTATTGTTTATTTAAAATTAAAACTGATTTATTTTACAAGGTAAATATAGTGGGTGAAGACTTAAAGTACTAAAAGGTGTTTGGAACAGGCATCGTGGTTTATGACACTATGATGATTTCACAGATCACCATAATTTATTTGAGTATGGTTTAACAGCCATATACACTGTCCGGTACATGACTGGGAATCAAACTCAAAACACAGTTGTGAATAGCTATGTGCTTTACCACTACACAATCAAAGCACTGGTAGAATTAGTCATTAAAAACCAATATCACATTTATTAGAAAAACTGACCCTGGCTAACATATCCACTAACAATCAGTGAACTCCTGAGTGATATAATCCAATATAATAACAGAATCTCTTAAATCATTTCAGAATAAAACACATTATTATTATCCCAAACCTCAAAATGTAATACACGCATCTCAATCAGTGTTAATCAATTACCCGCAATACGCCAGTACCACACATGTTCTGCGTCTATACAGAAGTTAAGACATGAAATCGCTAATCGAGACCATTCCAACACGACCATGAGAGGCTACCCAACTATCAATGTCTGATACCACCGGCGATCATGTCACCCTTTGTACAAATCAGCAAATTATCTCATCAAAAGTGAAATTATCTGACTTCATCCAGCTCTGTTCGACAGTGAGGTGAAAAATCACAACCTATGTAATAACCATGAATATCATCTGGGGACATTTTCTTGTCAAATCTTAGTGAAAAATGGCTAATGTCAAAAAAATTGTAGAAGATTCAACAAAATAAGACAATAAATATTGACCAGAGACATATGTGGAACAGTCTGCTTGTCATTTTAAGTGGATGCTTATAATTATTAAACATTAAAAAATTTGCAATTAAAATAGTGAAAATAATAATAATAATCTTTGGCTTTTATATCTCCTACACAGTTGACGGCATAGTGACGTTTCTGATGATTTATAATTTCTTTTTATAATTAATAATTTTGCATGATAAACTCAGTTCTCCAAAAAAAAAAAAAATCTCTCCAGTAGAAATCTGAACATTTTTTTAATATAAGATTGTGATTTCAAAATCTCACAACGAGAATAAATCATTTTCGATGTTGCTGATGGTGACAATATGCGGTCATTACTGGAAACCAGAATACCAGGAGAAACAAGTAACTGGTGTTGTATGCAACACATAAAGTCCCCTACCGGCTCCACCTTGACTCAATATGGTAATCAATCCCATTTTTTGCCATATTTTCACTATTTCCGTTACCATAGCATCCACAATTTTAGTCGAAGAACAAAAATAAAATGACGTGCATAATCTACACATTGCCATCTAGTCATATACCAAGTTTCATCAAGTTAGCTTGCTTAGTTATCGCGGGATCCCATTTTTTGCCATATTTTCACTATTTCTGTTACCATAGCAACCACAATTTTAGTCGAAGAACAAAAATAAAATGATGTGCATAATCTACACATTGCCATCTAGTCATATACCAAGTTTCATCAAGTTAGCTTGCTTAGTTATCGCGGGATCCCATTTTTGCCATATTTTCACTATTTCCGTTACCATAGCAACCACAATTTTAGTCGAAGAACAAAAATAAAACGACGTGCATAATCTACACATTGCCATCTAGTCATATACCAAGTTTCATCAAGTTAGCTTGCTTAGTTATTAAGTTATCGCGGGATCCAGATTTGAGCGGACAGACGGACGGACAGACGGACAGACGGACGGACGGACAGACGGACAGACGGACGGACAGACGGAGGGCAAACCTATAGTCCCCTCCGGTGTGAACACCGGTAGGGGACTAAAAACCCAAGTGTCTGGACAGAGTACATAACCCTCCAACGTATGTGACCAAGAATCAAATTCGGTACACATTGGTAAGAAGCAAAGTCTAAAGATTACCACTACACTATCTAGGCATTGTGCAACAACCATTTTTATGAAGGTTCAATGAAAAATGGAACCGCCAGGACAAGATATCCATGGCGTTAACCCTTTCCCTCATATAGACTCATTTTGACGCACTCAATAGGTACCACATAAAGCCTGATCTGCAGAAAACCACAGTTAAACCTTACCAAATTTAATTACAAAATCCTCATTTCCAGACCACTGAGGAGCAGCGAACAGCATAAAACCTGATCAGCCTGCGAGTTAAATACTCGCAGGCTGATCTGGTTTTATGTTGTTCGCATAGATCTTTTCATGGTTTCCTCTATGAGGGAAAGGTTAATTAGCGTCATAAATAGCTCACAAAATCGCGCACAAAAGCCTGGGTATCATTATAAGGGAGGGAATTGTAAAATCTGCAATATCTTACAAATCTGAACAAACAGGTAGGTAGGGGAGTGACATTTGACAGGATAATCTGCCAGGGATTGGCAAATATCACTCAATATTATCTGGTATTACACATATTGTAACTTCTATTTTATCAGTATACAATAAAGGGGTAATACTTTTTCTTTTCTTTTACAAACCCTACGATAAAAAAAAAAAAAAAAAAAAAAAAAAATCAAATTAACAACTCACATTTATTTTATTCTATTCACTATGCCCTTATTTTGCATAAGCCATTATAAAGTCACAATAAATATTATGTGTTCAACAACAAAAATGTTTTGTTGGATGGGAAAGTACAAAGAAATGCTTTTAAGACTTTTAAGCTGAAATTTAAACTAATTAAATATAATTAACTAAATTAACTAATTAACAGAGACTACCAAGGGCTGAGGATTTTGAGTTTCATTCTAATTTTTACTTAAAATTTCACTGAAATCTTTTAAAAAGAGAAAAAAATTGTGTGTCACACTAGACATGGACAGCTCTTACTTAATATTGTGGCCATATTTTTTATTTTCCTTATTTTTCAGACAGTCCATCAACTCAATAACATGATGCCCCATGATTAGAATAAATTTCACTACCTGATCAACTGTTTTTTTTTTTAATTTTCTCACCCTACAACAGAGCCTCTGAAACAAAGCCTGATATATAAAAGGCCTAAATTAACACAGAAAACTAATGATAGGTCACTCAACCCAGGGTTGTCTTGCCAGAGTCAGATCAAATAACTTTAACTTATCAAGGAATCTACATGTGTATCAATCATCTGTCATCACTGTACCCTGCCTCTTTGGGCTTATCAGCTGCCTCACCTGATAAAATCTGTTTCATCACAAGTAAGCGATGTACCTTGTGACATATAAGGTCAAATCAGTGGGTCACAGTGATTCAATCACCTCATGTCAAATCTGATTTATATTTCTTCAAAACTTTCACCCTATGTTGAAGTTATAGTAAGACAATGTAGCATGATATGGCCACTTGAATTTTCAAGTAAAAATACATACATCAATAGAAATTTCAAAGAAGCCATTTGATTTATATATGTATTTAGTATGAACCCCTTGTAAAATGTTTTATAGTGAAAATCTTGGGACATTATTCAATGATAACTTCTATAAAAAAAAGTTTTTTTCAAACAAAAATGAGCCCTAATGACATCTCCTCCCTGATTTACAGTACTTGTATAGAATATATTTCTGGTGTTAATATACAGACAGTATTGACCAATTAAAATGCTTTAGGGTCTAAACACTGATGTACAGCAGTATATTGGACCATATTATATCTGTAAGACAATAAATAACAATATAAAGATTGAAACTCCACAATCTGAATCATCTTAATCAATTGCATAATGTGTTATAATGGAGGGTGTAATAATGGAGTGTGCTGTAATGGACTCCATTATAATGGACCTCTACTGTATTATCTAAAGGCCACATTTTTCAAATCACAGTCTAAATAAATCACCTCTCTCTAACCCATCCAAGCACTATTCAACATCAGATATAAAAAGATCGAGAGCCAGGTTTCCAGTCTCAAGCTCCCTCTGATTTACACGACCATAGATAACTGTTATTTTATTAAAGAAACACTATGCCTACGATCAAATGAGCCTCTCATTTCAAACCCCACTGGCCATCTTCACTCACATTCATCAAGCCAGCTTCTTTTGTGATCAGAGATCGTAAAACTGTAAATCAAATTTTCTGCCACTTTTTAGCCATACTGTCCCATTGCTCACTCTGCATATGAAAAGCTCATAAACAGTTGATACTCCCAGGCCTCTATCTACTTCAGTTAATTGTTTGTTTGCCTGGTTTGACATACTAGAGACAGTACCCAACTGGTATACAGATGGAGACTCTTTCTACTTCAGACAGCATAAGTCAAGCAACATGATACCACGCCCAATATTCAGTTAACCTGATATAATTCCAACAAGCTCTTGAACTTCGTTTGTGTGTTCCATTAATAGAGAATAGGGCCAAATGCTGCCAATTTAACAATTTCCAAGTCCTACAGTGAAAGGTTAATCAATACCTGTTGCAATATGTGACCAGTATTTAACCTGATCAGCTGGCAAGAAACGCCATCTGATCATCAAGTCTGATACTTCATATTAGATAAAGACGTGTAAACTAATGACAATGATTGGATGAAAAGTTAGTTTCTGGCTTGTCTGGCTTCATACACCATTCAAGTGTGTGTATCTTTTCTGGAGACTCAAACAGCCCTAATTGGTATCATTTCAGTTGATATTGGTCAAACAAATGACGAAATCTAAGCGACAATGTCCTATATAGGCATCATATAAAACTAGATTTACAACTTTCTACCTTCAATGTTTCTCACTGTATTTTTCTCACAGTAATAAAGAAAACTAAATATAATTTTCAGTCCCATCAATCGAAACCCTATCAAAAGTACTTGAATCAGCCGGTGTCAAGTTTAGATGGGATTTTCATTTGTGAGCCTCAAAGGGGAAACCGTGGGAGATTTTGACCGCGCCTGTGATGTCTATATCCGACCGACACCCGTCACACCCATCACAATACCGGGGTGGGAAGTTGTTAAGCTCTCCAGACAGTGGAGGTAGGGTAGGTGTCCAATAATGAAACATGGAGGTTGTTTGGGTTGAATTAAAATTATACCTTTTCTTCAGTGCCTTTGTTTGGGGTGTAAAATAATTCTAACTGGGGGTAGTCCTGTTGATATTGATGTTGATGGTAAGGAATCTACCATCTTTGGAATAGTATTTTAGTAAGATAGCAAAGTACAGGTATAACAAATAGAAGAAGGCCAAGAGCGTACAGAGGCTCCCTACCACAAAACCATGTGGACCAGCAAGGATTTGAACCCGCAACAGTGAGGGGCCAAGTTATACGACTATGGCCACTCTGCAGTCTTTTAAATATATATCATAAGACTGATCTGACTGAACGCAGGATCCCTGAGTACAATCAGATGCTTCGTCAATGGTGAGCTTTAATGAAGATTCTCAGCAAGAAATTAAAAATTTTAAGACAGGAAGTGTGATACGTGATGGACAACAGACAGAAATACATTTAAGCTACATCTCATACAGTCAAATTTCCTGTGATCCCTTTTTCCCCCTTCAAATAATATATACTGTAGCACTAATGTATTTTTTGGTACACTTTTACAACCATGTACTTTGCCATGTTTGACATTCAACATGATGTTCCGGAATACAGCTGGTAGTTATGACCAAAACTGGACATCAGAAAAACATGTGAAACAGATGTTACCTGTGTTTTTTTCTGCTGTACACGTCTTTCTTATTGCATTCATCCGGAGATTTATTAATGTATACAGAGTCATGGGACATGTTTGGCTGGCTAAAACATGACTGGCCGGCAGTCTTTTGTACTGAGTGAGAGATTCTTGATTGCCATCCAAAAAAGGAAAAAAACTAAAAAATTCTGTTGAACACTGAGATCAGAAGAGCCATCTTTCTCTATTAATTTTATGTAATCATTATCAGACATATTTATCTAAGGACCAGTACCACTGGCCATGTGGTTAAAGGGTCCATCCTGGAATTTAGAGATTGTGGGTTCAATCCCCAGTCAGGAGAAACCAAAGTCCTAAAAAATGATACTGAAAGCTTCCTGCTTGGTGCTCAGGGTATACAGGGTAGATCCAGGACTGGTTGGCCCGATGTCAGGATAATATGACAGGGTGTGGTATCATGCCACTTGTTAACGGCGTGATACTGCAGTGTGGCAGTATTATATCTGTCTCAAGAAGACATCATCTCTGATTGACTGAAATAATGTTGGTGGGACAATGAACCCAACATACAATTTATTTAAGATTATATTAAACTAACAAGTATATGGTATGCATTAAGATTGGGAGTCTTCTTTTCTCCACCATTTGTAATTACAAATACTAGTTTTATCCAAGAATAAAAACACAATAAATCTAATAATCTTCAAATAATTATTTTCCTTTGAGAGTTATGAGGGACAAAATTAAATTCCTAATCTAGAAACACATCAGTAAATTGGGTTTCAACATACTCGGTCATTTAAAAGTCAGATGAAGACTATTGTGTTAACCTTTTATATTCTGAGTCATTAAAGTTCTATATTTGTTAAATGTACATGAATAAAGTGTGTAAGCAAAACATTGTTTTATAGACACAGACCATGTAAGGAAAATTGAAGTTGAAATATATCCCTACTATACAATCTTGGCTCAACCATATAAATACAGTTTACCTAAATTAGTGGCCACCTGTATGAAGTGGTCAACCTGTATTTAGCATTCAGTTTTTAATATTACTCATCTAGCACTTTGTTATATATTTATGGCCACCTCTGTCAAGTGGTCACTTTCTATTGTTCTCTGGATAGACCACTTAAGACAGGTTTGACTGTAAATACAAAACTTTTTGTAAAATAAATTGCTAAGAGACAACACACTTCACTTTAGAAGCGGAGTAAACATAAATATCAGTTTGGCTCAAGATGTGCAACTAAATATTTCTGTATAAATCCTAGTTAGAGTAAAGCTAATATAATGTTGAGTCTCTTCTTTTCACTACAATAGGTATCACATAAAGCCTGATCTGCAGAAAACCACAGTTAAACCTTACCAAATTTAATTACAAAATCCTCATTTCCAGACCACTGAGGAGCAGCAAACAGCATAAAACCTGATCAGCCTTACTCGCAGGCTGATCTGGTTTTATGCTGTTCACATAGGTCTTTTCATGGTGTCCTCTATGAGGGAAAGGGTTAAATAGAAGAATGAACAGTTATATGCAGACAAATGATTGTCAGCAAAGCTGATGTGGTTTTTAACAATTTATCATTTCTTAGTGATGCGTATTTCATTCAGACTTACTGGTTATATTTTATTTTCTAAATACAATACATATATACTGGCATTCAAAATGTGTTTTTATAACATTAATTTCAACAAAAAAAAAATTCTGAACATAATACATTTTGTACCTATTAATATGCAAATAATATCAATCACAAAGGATAGTGTTTATTTACAGACATGACAGTCAATTATATCAGATTAAAATACTCATAAACCAAATCGCTTAATATACATTTCAAGACATAAACTTAGCATGCCAAAATAAATTCATATGCCAAAAGCCCATAAAAATCTATATGCTTTTTATCACTGTAGACTTATCTTTTGTGACAAAAGGAAAACAATAAAAACACAATAGGGGACTTGTACAGAATGCACAAGTTCATTGATGAGTTCACTCTTTCTGATAGTCATGCAATAAAATAATAACTATAAAAGGCTCAAACTTTGGCCTATATCTACATTTATTTCAGGACTCCCTTCTTGTTATATATTTTATTATACAACTTCAATTCATAAAATTAACAAGGCAGTGTAAATACAGGACCTTCGATTCACTCCTAAACTGACGCAATGACCCACTTAAGTCAGCTGACAGACGCTCTCAAGTAACGCTGATTTTCCGTATTGTTTGTCGGAGAGTATCAATAGATTGGATGAACTGTAAAAGGTAACACTATCCCTCTCTGACTGTCACAATTGTATCTCATAATGTACTCAAAATTCAAATCTTGTGGTAGAAGCCACCTTTGCTAAGCAGACAACCTCTAACAAGCAGCCAGTTTCCAGATTTTCAAGACAGCATTTTACTGTACATCTATTTCATACATTCAGCCATCCTGTTATAAGAAGATTCAGATTTTCAAGATGTTATTCACCCCAGCCATGAAATACGAGTTTTTATTTGATATGTCCAGCAGAATATAATTTATGTTTTGATTTAGAATCCTGAGGTTTCTACTGGACAATAAGGCTTTGAAAATAACTAATCCTCCTTGGAAAAGTCCATGTCAAACAATGACTTCAACGTATCATCCTACAAATGATCTACTATCATTTTTTTAACTGTTATTCTTTCTTCATCACGAAATCTTTTTTTCAGTCGAGATACAGATTTAAAATACATTTATATCAGATTAATGAAATTTGATTTGCATGATTTCTTTCTTACATATTTTCAGAAATGAAATCTTCATAATAAACAATCAAGACATTCAACCCCCAGGTTTTTTCAGTTTATTTTACCTCCACGCAATTTTCAAGCAAGTTCTGTATCGATCAAAAATACCAAATAGGTTAAATCAACCAAATACAAAACATATCCCCCTCACGGTGAGAACTTTTTCTCCGTTAATCTTGAAGCCAAACTGCGCTTTGCAATATGACCTACTGACGAGAACACACATGGGGTCGGGCTTAACCCAGATTAATCTATCAGAGTTTGGGCTTCGATTGAAATACATCCGGCAAAAAATGAGACTTAAGCACATGGCTGATGCGAACCGGAGGGAAGTTATTACAAATGAAAAAGACTAAAGGTATTCAAGTCCCTGCTGAGATGCTATGTAATCTTGAACTGATGGATTTAAGGGTCTTTTTCACATTTTTGGGTAGCACAGATGTGTTATAATCCTTGAACCTTTTGTCCCAAAATGTTCATCCCTGATACCAGTAATGTAATGAGTATATCAACACCACTGCTAGCGGTACAACTGTACCAGATCTACCAGTATAATTCCACCCCTACCTATATAGCTACTTCAATCATATTTTCAATTTAAATAACCTTGTCTTATTACACAATCATGTCTTCCTTACCATCAGATGATACCAGTTACCAGTATAATACCACCTTTACCTGTATAAATCAACTAATTAACACTGCAAACTTTACCAGTAAACTATCAACTTTCTAAAAAATACTTTACATTTATCATACCACCATACCACCATTTTCTACCTGTAACATACCACCACTTCCACCTGTATCATACCACTACTGCAAACAGAATAAACCAAGGTCAGCCTGCAAGCAGATTAGATCTGCACTAACTTTAATATCAGCTGGAACCTGACATGTAATGCCATGAAAAAGCAAATGCTATTTAACCCATTCCCTATTCAGAGACTGCATAAAATAATTGCATAATTTACTTATTAACCAAAAAAAAATAAGATTAAATAAAAGAAATTAAGATTTTGTCTGAGATCACATTACCACCTGAAATTAACTCTTGTATCAATAAAATTATTGTAAATCTGTCACAAATTTGGATTGGACCAGTACTTTACACATAGGAAGGTCCTGAAAATATCTTGCTCCCAGTGGAAACCAAACTCAAAAGCTTCGGATCTGAAGTCATCAAACATTACCACTGGACCAAGGCACTTTTTGTAAAGCTAAGTTTGGAAATTGGCTTATCAGCTTACAGTGGCTTATGTTCTAATCCTTTTAAACAAAGCCAAAACTTGTTTTGGTCTCCATTTGTCTACGATTAACCAGTAACCTATTTTTATTAACCCTTTCCCTCATATAGACTCATTTTGACGCACTCAATATATACCACACAAAGCCTGATCTGCAGAAAACCACAGTTTCTTACCAAATTTAATTGTATCCTCATTACCAGACCACTGAGGAGCAGCGAACAGCATAAAACCTGATCAGCCTGCGAGTTACTTGCAGGTTGATCTGGTTTTATGCTGTTCGCATAGGTCTTTTCATGGTATCCTCTATGAGGGAAAGGGTTAAATAGGATTAACAACTTGTGGGAAGCTGTGAAATGGAATCCAAACTGCAGGGCTGTATGTTTGAAACCTGGCACTCATTTTGCCCATATTTGGCACTCTGTAATACTTTATAATAATATACCTAGTCCTATGTAGTACTTAACATACCTAACCTTAAGTAGTACTTAATTACTAAGTGCTAAGAAATACTCTGCTACACCTGGTGCTAAGTAATATACCTTGTGCTAAGTTATACTTAATATACCTAGTGCAAAGTAATATACCTAGTGGTAAGTAATATATCTTGTGCTAAGTAATACTTAATATACCTAGCGGTAAGTAATATATCTTGTGCTAAGTAATACTTAATATACCTAGTGGTAAGTAATATACCTAGTGGTAAGTAATATACCTTGTGCTAAGTTATACTTAATATACCTAGTGCAAAGTAATATACCTGGTGCTAAGTAATACTTAATATACCTAGTGGTAAGTAATATATATTGTGCTAAGTAATACTTCACATACCTAGTGCAAAGTTTTGCTTAAATATATTTACCTTGTGCTAAGAAAAGGTAAATATATCTTAGTGTAAATATCTGAAATATGTTAAAAGGCTGACCCTTTCATCTGGCTCGAATTCCACCAACAATACTTAGAGCTAAAAAAATGCTTAAATTCTTAAAAAGGTAGAACACATTCCACTGTTCCTATTTTACGAACGTTCAGGTACATGACTAAGCGCACATGAATTTTTACCGTAATATCTGATAATATTTTTAAGAAATGAAATAATTGGGTATTTTTATTAATGAAACAAGAATATTTAAATTTGCCCTTAACTATTTAAGTATTACTTAGCGCTAAGAATTGCTGGTGGAATTCAATCCTGCCTCAATGAATAATGGGCTACATACCTCCCTTCCTTTCATTATACTGTTTTTTCAGCCAGTTTACCAAGGTAACACCATGATAGCAAAACCATTGAAAATCCAGATCAGACAGAACACTATTCTCAGTCTGAGTCGTCTCCTCATATTAAAAGAGCAGGCAGATAAGTAACAGTATAAAACTTGATCAGCCAGAAAGAAACTATCCGATTTTGTACTGAACTTGTGGCAGTTGTCATTTTCTTCATAAACTGCAAGTGATTAAACCTTTCCCTCATATAGACTCATTTTGACGCACTCAATAGGTACCACATAAAGCCTGATCTGCAGAAAACCACAGTTAAACCTTACCAACTTTTGACATATTTGAGTGATAATATCAGGATAGACAATAATTATAAAAGAGGTGTTCTTTACTCACCTTGCATGTCATTGACAGAAGCAATCCAAAACCACAATCTCTTTAACATTAAACATATTGACCACAACAGACAAAAATTTCCACAAATTTCACAGCCAACTGTCACATTATATTGTCGATTCTTCAGTCCACAGGTTTCTCCCACTGTTCTATACCGATGTATCTACCTCAATAACTGTCGTGCAACCAAAGTAGTCGCACACATGAGATATAGACCTGATTACAAGTTAACGGCTTTCCTAAATTTTTTATCAATTTATTTGCACTAATTTCCCATCCAAATAATAACAAAAGTAGTCGAAACGTTCAGCCCTCTCAAATCCGCCTTTCAACCTTATGCTATTCGAGATCTAAAGATTTTTCATGAATGACCATTGAGTTTCATACACATGGCTAATCAAACATAATCTATCTTGTATCACCTATACAATAATGGTTTCTCTCAATTGTTCCATCTGTCAACAGGTAAACAAAAAAATTGGGTTGTTCCATTATGTTTATTGGGGTATGCACCCAGAGATAATAAAGGCCCTTTGAAAATTTGCATCTATTTACGGTTTAAGAAAAGACAAATTTACTCTGTCAACATTAAACACCTTACGGGGTTGACTTAAGGAGAGGAAACTGAATAAAATATTAATTCATATAAAGATAAACCAAGTATACCATCTCTACAGGTTTATCCTTTGACTTTGACCAGTTTAATTGTCAACTAATAAAAGAAATCTCAGAAATACCCACAACTTTTCATCAACATGTTTGTGTTTTTCAAAAGTTAAAGTTTGTCAACATCTTTACTCATTTTTTAAATAGTATCACAGGCCTTATCCTTTGTTCCAAACCACTAGAGACTGAAGCATTCTCGCTCGTAGTTGAGAAATTTGGCTTCAATTTGGCTAGTCTTGAATTTAGGACATTAAATTTCAGAAACCAGTACCATTATCACCAAGGTTAGCTTCCATATTGCCAGCTAGAGAAATTCAAAATAATCTGAATAAAAATACAGAAATAGAAAAAACTGATAATTATTTAAATAGTTTTTGAATTTAATACATCCATCATTAAAAAAAGACCACAGTGCAGATGCAAGCATTGACTGACTTGGAGTTATAGGCTCTTTTACTGAAAGTCTATATAGGCTTGTATTTACTATAAAATTTCCATGATCACTTGATGGACCATGATCACAATTTAATGATAGATGGATTACCTTAACCATAAAAAGCTTATTTCTGATAGCCTGATTTGAAGGTTCACTTTTTGTTAACTAATGTAATGGCTAATATTTAAACCTTATCTGTGAGATATTCTTGTAGGCAATCCAGTAGCTGTTGGTACTTGCCCTATAAATGAAGGATCCTTGGTTAGAGCCCCCAGTCTGGCTGCACATTTTTTACACCTGATTATATTTTGCGCCCAATGTGGGGCCATTACAGTATAATTCTCCAGTATGATATTTGTACTGCCCTTGGGTTTGTCAAGATCATAGGAATTTGTTCTTTGTACTGTAAATTCAGGGACAACTTCCAAATTGGCTAAGAAGTGTGTAACAGCTTATAATATGTAACTTATCTGTGAAAGACTGTTATTCGGTAGCCCCATTGGTTGAGCACTTGCACTGTGAGTGAGTGGTCCCAGGTTCAAGTCCTGGTCTTGAGGCACATTTTTCTCACCTGGTTACATTTAGATTTTATATTTTTTATATTTTATAGACAGGGCATGGTAGTTTAGAAAATGACACACATACTGTGTATGTATGTGTCCAACATATTTACTCTTTGCCAATCCTGCTATATTTCAATGATATTTGTAAAAGTATTGAGACCATGTCATATCTGCTGTTCTCTTCATCCTTAAAGACTGTAAATTCTCATCGGCGACTTTCTATTTAATTCGGCCAAGTTTATGCTGTCATTTCGATACCTACCTTTTTCAAAATCTCATAAAGTTAAAGTCTTTGGAATCTTAATCAAATACTAGTATTGAATTTTGATAATCCGTCTGTCTGATCTAACAGTAAATGGCACCTACCAAAATGTGTCTGGGCAGTTGAACTAAAAGTTTAGCAGACGACCAGTCTGTCTGCTGGATCTGTGTCACTGAGCAGCTTTATGTCAGCCTAAAGACTGTAACCTGGGGCTCTGTGTCATCTAGACGCTTTATTAATACATCAAAGACATCAGGGGTCTGTTGTTATTCGAAATATCACTCAAAAGACATAAAAGTTATCTACATCCTCAATTTAAACAACCTATTTGAGTTCATTGTTTCTCTAAGATGGAAACAATCAACTAATTGCTAGCTATTAGAGTTGAAGATAACTTTGTAAATACACAAGTTTACTAATTATTGTTGAACTGGAATTTAAATGTGCAAAACGATATCCAATATTCTGCACTGAAGTCCTTTAATACTGTGAGCTCTTTGTATGAGTAACAATTCTTTGTTCGATCGAAAAACTACATTATCTTATTCATTTACTTTGAAGGATTTGCAACATAAATTTAATATTATCAATAGTGCATTTATAATTGAAGATCAAAGATTAATGGAAATTACTTCTTAATTTAATAAAATAAGCATTAATGGATACAGATTTATCAGCTGATAGTAAATTATGGCCATAAAAATATCCATTATGTTTTTTTGTTTGTTTTTGTTTGCCCATTACATCTGTTTTCTAAATAGCTTTATTGATACAGATTAGTGTATGGCAGGTACTAAGTTCCTACATATGGCTGATCTTATCATATATCAAATATTCATAAATAACAGTAAACAATTTTTTCCTGGGAAATTATTTGTTTGTTCTTCTGCCAAAACAAATCTGAACAAAAAATGATTCCTACGATTTTAAAGAAAGATGTTGTCAACAACCTATTTGCAATGTGTGTGTGTTTTGATGTTTTGTTTTTGCTGTTTAATATGTCTGCATATACAAGTAAATATAATCATGAATGTTGGATAAATGTTTTGTTTTTGTGGCAGGGCACCAACATTAAATCTGTATGTATGCAATATTTCTGATCAGAATACATCAAAATGTTTCGCAAAATAATTTTGATGTGCTGCTAAAGAAAGTTGATTCATTTATAAAATGCAAAAATGTTTAACCTGCTTTTCTGTTTATTTCGAAAGGCTTGAAACAACTAAAATAAAGATATGTTTGACTGTCTTATGAGTCTTCATTTCCAGACCACTGAGGAGCAGCGAACAGCATAAAACCTGATCAGCTTTCTTGCAGGCTGATCTGGTTTTATGTTGTTCGCATAGGTCTTTTCATGGTTTCCTCTATGAGGGAAAGGGTTAAAGTGACTGACCAACCAACTGAGCCATTGTATCTAAATGCACTCAGATAGAAGAAATATTACCCAACGATAAAAAGTCTTGTTTCAATTTGCAGATAGTAATCAACTGAATCCCAGCTCCACCATTTTAAGATGGGAAACATAATCATCCTATATGTAGGTTTCAGCATTCATGGAAAATTTTCCTGAATAGATTAACGTTGAATACAGTCTGCTTAATTGTATCTTATAATATGCCACACATAAATATGTGTATATGTTTGTTGGGTTTAATGTCTCATCGACAATATTTCAGTCATTTGGAGACAATGTCTACTTGAGACAGATATAGCGCTGCCACACTGTAGTATCATGCTGTAGATATGTGACATGATACTACACTCAGTTACATTATCCTGACACTAGGCCAACCAGTCCTGGAACTACTCTTATATTCTGAGCGCTGAGCAAGGGAGCTATTACCAGTACCATTTTGTAAATATGACTTTGTTATGTCCCAGCCGGGATTGAACCCATGACCTCCAGCTCCTGAGGCAGACACTCTTACCACTCAGCCACACAGTCAATATGTTTAACTGTGTGGACAAAATTTAAATATGCACAGTTACACATATGAGCAAGCTCCACAACTACCAAGTATGCTGATCCCACATGCCATGTTACATTAAAATATCTCAAAAACTGAAGTAATAGTTTGCGCTTACCTGACGGACAGACCATTCACCAACAGGCTTATTCCAGTCAGGCCTTTTTATTCAGGTGACGGGGAAGGAGCTTTTAGGTAAAGTCCCTGTAATGGTTCTGCTACATTTCAGACCTCATGACCTTTCACGGAGAAAACCAAGGTTTCCTAATGTTTCATTAGGGAACCTTGGTTATCTTGGTAGAGGTTAAGTGGTCCAGGACGTAGCGGAACCATAACAGGGACTTTACCTTAATACCATATGATATAATTATATCATATTTTGGGAAAACTACAGCTTTTTTTCTTTACATTGGGGAAAGAAGAAAAATCCTGGAGTAAATAGAACATTTTGTGGAAAACTGTGTGAATTAAAGATTTTGAAAGGGGCAAAGGCCTATGAACAGCCCGCAATAACGAAGGAAAAAAGGCCCTGCCAGTATACCCGTTTGTCTGTGGGGGTATAATCACCAACTGTTGCACCATGGAGAACATCAACTACAATGAAGGAGCTTAATGCTACCACTTTATCTGTTTCAGGTCTCAATTAATACCTTAAAAGCTTTTGCCATTGCATCAAACTCTAGAAAATATACCATTCACAAATCCCTTCCATTTACACTATTGCAGATGTTCAAAACTACTTATACCAAAAATCAAATAAAGTTTGAAACATGTGGACCAGACATTAAGTATTCAATCTCCATGACCTGATAAAGTGCAAGTATTGAATATGTATGGAACAGCCATGCTCTTCCGCCCTTCCAACATTCATTAAATCCTTTATTCCTGACCAATCTATTATCACTCGGAACATGATCAAATATTAAAACGTGCCTTGGCAAAGAGACCCGACAGCATTTATGTTACATAAGAGTTCTGTCTTTTTTTATGAAATCTATTTCAATATCTATTGTGCGTTAATATAGATCCAATGATAAACTTGCAGAACATCTGTTCAAACAGAAAAATAAGTTCAAGTTGCGATCTTCTTTACTTAATCCAGACTAAAGTTTTCTAGTTATGCAACTGTTCCTTACTTTGTATTATATTCTATAGTGAGAGAGACCTTCATTTTTCTTTTGAACGAATACAAGAGACACTATTGAACAAGCAGACGTGTAAGATTTTAAAATTGTTTCAAATTTTAAATGATCAAAAATAAATATTCATGTTCATTTTGACATGGTGGCTCTTATGGGATATTGTTACCAATTCATTATATTCTTACATATTTTCATGGCTGGTCAATTTTTACATTTTTACCATGATAAATAGCAAACTGGCATAATAAGAAAATATTTTGACTGGCACAGATGGGGGATCCATGCTGTCATCAGTTTGGTAAGATAGAGTAGGATTACCTGTAGAAAAGTCTACGGGGCCGGGCTCCTTGCCACACGGGTAAAGCTGTTGTTGACTTAACATCAGTCAGCCCCTAATTGCTGTGGATTTGAATCCCGGCAGGATCACTCAGATTTTTCATTAGAGGAAGCCTTCCAGCTAACTTGCGGTAGGTCAGTGGTTCTACCCGGCATCCATCTGTAAGTAGTTAGACGTCAGTGTATGACTGAAACATTGTTACAGCAACGGTAAACTTCAACACAACAACTTAATTAACAAAGCTGCTTCTGATGACAAAAACTAATGGGAGTTGAACAGGGTTTTAAAGGTTGTTTAATAATTAAAGCAACCAATAATTAACCCTCTTCTGGTCTTAAGCCTGTGTTTAACATCTTCGGTTGTTTAATAACAACAGCGACATTAAATCTGACCCCCTTTGTGTGGTGCAGATTTTATGTTTACGTTACAGGGAAATATTGCACGCTGAATTTGATTTGTAGTATTAACAGACTCATTATTGAATTTAATTACTAAGCTTACTGAATAAATGATCCCGTTTTCATGTACCGGACTGAACAAGTCTCACAATTTGCCTAGCAGGGTACCATATCAATATGGCAGATAAAAATAAGAAAGAATAAAGGAGACACACAGTCATACATTACCTAATTGACTTAGCCGTTAAATTATTTACTTATTGTTTACAAAATACCGGTAGGAGAGCTTCCTTCAAAACAGAAGATCAAAGAACATTACTGTTATCTTCCATGGCAAATATTTGCTCGACAAAATTCTCAATACAACGGTACACATTCAACAAAGAAGACAATTTCAGGGGAAAAAAATGTAGATAAGTTGCCTATAAATGATTCTTTCCCACAACATCATTTTTTGCCTCTATGATAGTTTTTCTTTTATTCCTGTTTAAGCTTACTGCAATTTTTTAAATTCAAAATATTTTATCTACAATCTCAGGCAGACATATGTCTTATCCAGCAACTTGAATAATAAAAGCTATTATAACTTTTGAAAGATAGTCCTTGCTAATACACTGCAGAACATTATTTGAACATATATTTTCTTGCCAAAACACCTAATAATTCATGTATTCAGTTTGAAGCTGTTAATTTGACATTAAAATATTTTAATTTAATAGGTAATCTTGACCTTTATGCCAAACGAAGATAATTTTTTTTTAACAAATTAGTCCGGCACAAAGAACATATCAAGCAAGCCATGTCTAAAATGTGTGAGTCATGTAAAAACTTGCATACCAGTCTATTTCACAGTTTTTCTTTAAATTTTTCAAGTATGTGTTACTCAGACTGGTCATCAATCAATGTAATCAGTCTATCTGACACATTACATAATAAAACAAACAATGAACAAGCGACCAGTCCAGGGCCCACAATCAAACCTCCATAATACACAGATTACATACAGGTGTCTGATATTACACCATTGGGAAGGGTAGATAACTTAAACAAACACAGGATGTCGGGGTTCAAAATGTTTCTCCACTACTGTAAAGGCTGTGTGAAAAATATCACTTAAATCCGTCTTGTTTCTGAATTAATATCATCCTTATTTCAGGAGACTGGTCCCCTATAATTTACCAACGTCAGTTTTTAAGTACTGGGAAGTGACAACTTGAAATGTTCCAAAGCATTCAAAGCTTCTTACTAACATTGAACATTGCATACTTAAAAGCATTAAAACATACCTGAACATTGTAGGTCTTTGAAACACACCCCTTATCCCATGGAGCTCAAGTAACCAAAATCGTTGGAAGAAAAATCAATTTTAGGATTTTCATGAAAAGTAACCAAAATAAAGATTTTTGATTAACAAGGTTAGATCTTGAAATATCTATATCATAGGTGAGGCAAAAAAAGAGTTCTGTTTCTGGTCTCCAGCCAGAAAAAAAGAGGGTAGGTAGGATGGAATGTTTTTTTGTTGTTGTTGTTTTTCCCCTCCGAATGATGCGAATAGTAAACAAGAGGGCCAAGATGGCCCTAAAGACACTAACCTGAGAAAAACTGCCTTCATTGCCTGTACAAGCTACTAAATTATAGCATAGTTGTACTGAATACATAATCCACGAGATCAGCCATAATCAATTTTGGCCTAGAGATTATGGTTATAAATAATGTCTTAAAGTTTGAAGATAATTGCTTAAGAAATGAAGATGCTAGAGTGCAAACAAAGTGAAATCTGGCATTTTTTTAATATTAAAAGGGGCATAACTCCTGACTTAAAGGCCAATATCAGCCATAAATGAACTTGATCGAGATATAATGGTAATAAACATTGTCATAAAGTTTGAAGATGATTGCTTACGAAATGAAGATGCTAGAGTGCAAACAAAGAAATTGTGGATGATGGATGGATGAACGTTGGTCAGACAATGGACATTCATTGATCTGTATAGCTCATCCTGAGCACATGTACTCAGGTGAGCTAAAAAAAAGTAAAGAAAAGATTTTTTAAGGCGGTAATGTAAAACAAGAGGGCCAAGATGGCCCCATGTCGCTCACATGAGTATGACTGCTGTATTAGGCATTACAAAAAATGTGGCATCTAAAGTGTTTGCAATGTTTTTTCTAATATTTGACTAAATGACCTAGACTTTGATCCTACCCAAATTTGAATTCATCTGAGATTTCATGCATCATCATTCTTATCAAGTTTAATGATGACTGGGACAAAAATGTATCCTCTAGAGTGTTCAAAAGGTTTTTCTAAAATTTGCCATAGTGACTACTTTTTGACCCATGGGACCCAGTTTGAACACATCCAAGATTTGATGTAAACAAACATCCTGACCAATTTTTATGAAGATTGGGCCAAAACTGCAGCCTCTAGTGTCTTCACAAGTTTTTTTTTTTTAATTTTCTAATATTTGAACTGGTGACCTAGTTTTTGACCCCACGTGACCCAATCTTAATCTCGTCCGAAATATTATGTAGACAAACATCCTGACCAAATATTATGAAGATTGGGCCAAAACTGTGGCCTCTAGAGTGTTCACAAGCAATTGTTGACGACAGATGACGCACGACGGACAAAAGGCGCTAAAAAATTTAGGGTCAGCCTTGAAAAAAGACGGTCAGTCAGCAGATCAGAAATCAAACTTTTTTGAGGGGCCTGAGAAATATTGTGCACCTAGACTAGTACTTGAACCCGAAACCCATCGCTTAAAGGAAGAGTGATCTACCGACTGGGATACCCAACGTTTTCAAAGACCTTTCGGATATTTTTCAATTTCTGACTCATTTAAAATTTTTGACTCTATGATCAAACCTATACTGTGTTACGCATCTCAAGTTTGGGGCTATGAATATAAAAAAAAATAAATAAAAATACAGACTGTCAAACTAAGAATGTCATTTATTTTATAACATGTTCAAAAAGCAACATGCAATATGTTGGTCATACCAAGCAAAATGTCTCAAAACGTATGAACAGTCATAACTTTGGTATTCATAATTTTATGGACCCTGCATTTTCCTCTACCGTTGCTTTACATTTTAATTTAGAAAATCATAATTTAAATGATTTCTCATTTATGCCTATTGATATTATCAATAGCAACATTGATGGCCTGTGCAAAGAAACCTTTTGGATATATAAACTTAGAACTCGTGTTCCTGAAGGTTTAAATTCTAAACTACTTTATACAGTAGATTAATATGTGTCACTTATGTCTACTTGTATGGTAGGTAATGTTTTTCGTTTTTTCCGATTCATGTTTTTTTATTGTAATAAGCTATAGGAAATGTTTGTATTTTATATCCGAAACAGTACCAATCTCATTTTGATTTTATAAATAGTACGCATAACGTCTGTACTTTCTCGCTTTTTTTGACGTTATGTTATTCATGGTGACGTCGTTTCAGTTGTTTATGTTTCAAAGTTATTGTTATCCTGATGAAGGCGTTAGCCGAAACGTTGAAGTAATAACAATAATAATTTTTCCTACATGTTGTCGTTGATTTTTTCCACACTAGGGCTATGAATATATTGATTCAATAGTATACTTTGATTACTATGCCTATACATAGATACCCTAAACAATGTTACAATATGCTTAAACCTCTTGATGATGTTGGTAGAATTTGTTGGGCTACCAAGATCAGATTACTTTTGTATAAGTTTGGATTTGGTTTCATATGGGTTAGTCAAGATGTTGGTAATATAAACAATTTCATTAGAATGTTTCGACAAAGAGTTGTTAATTATTACACATTAGAATGGCATACAGCTGTTGATAATTCTAGTAGATGTGAGCATTATAGCAACTTCAAAAGTTTACTTAATGTTGAAAAATATTTATTATTAGATATTGATTTAACCCTTTCCCTCATATAGACTCATTTTGACACACTCAGTAGGTACCACATAAAGCCTGATCTGCAGAAAACCACAGTTAAACCTTACCAAATTTAATTATAAAATCCTCATTTCCAGACCACTGAGAAGCAGCGAACAGCATAAAACCTGATCAGCCTGCGTCAGTGCGAGTTACTTGCAGGCTGATCTGGTTTTATGCTGTTCGCATAGGTCTTTTCATGGTGTCCTCTATGAGGGAAAGGGTTAAAATATAAAATTGCTACATCACGATTTCGACTGTCAAATCATAAATTAAAAATTGAGACAGGAAGGCACACTAATATATTGGTTGAAAATCGTAATTGTAATTTTTGTCAATGGTTTAACAACGTATTTGTAACTGATTGTGAATATCACGCCTTTTTCCATTGTAGTAGATATAATAATGTTAGGCAAGTTGACTTATTTAACTGGTACAGACTTGGAACATATGTTCAAGATTTTTATACTTTATTATCCTCTCAGAACCCAGATATTGTTAAGAAAGGATCAATTTATATTTATCATCTCATGAATGCTTTAAATGAAACCTAAAACAAATTATCGTAAGACAACTACTTATATACAACATCGTCTTTTGTACTGTACTTTGTATTATGGGCCGGAGGCCTTATTTACCAATAAACTTGTTGACTTGAAAAAAATTAATACAATTCTCTCACTGCATGATAAGTTACTTATAAGCTGTTACAAACTCTCACTCTATAAGGAATTTGTCCCTGAATTAACAGGGCGACTCAGAAACAAATTGCTTTATTCTCAAAGAACTTTAAAAGGCAGTATAAACTGGAGAACTATACTGTAACAACACCACGTTGATGCTAAAAAGTGAGAAAATTATACAGCAAGACCAGGCCTGGTGATGAAGTATTTACTTGAAAACCATTCTTTTAAAGTTTGTATGGTTGAATTTTGATAGCTTCAATTATCAATTTTTTTTAAAATTTTTATATTTATTGGTTTTTTTGCTACAATTTTTAGAAGTGGCGATTGGCCCTTCACAAAAATTCTGAGCCAATTCTGACCATAATCTGTAGATCTACGAAGTCTGGGCATAATGAAGACAATTTCAATTTTCTGTACAGAGTTGACATAGCCACAGAATCGGACACAAAATCTGCACAGAAATATGACATAATAACAAATTCCCTATGGCGCAAGCAATCTCGCGCAATGTAAAGCAATAGTTCCTATGACAATATGTAGGGTCAGGAGAAAAATTTTAAAAATCAAGTTATTCTAACTGGAATTTTATTTCTGGATCCATAAACCATAATTATATATGCATTCCTTTTTTTTGTAAAATTGGACTTTTTCTACCAGAACAACTTTAAAACTCTGGAGCTATGAGCGGTTTTGGTTATTCCTGGATACATAAAGCTTAGTGAAGGTATAAGTTCATGTGTTTTGAGAAAATTGGGTTGTTTAAGTTCAATACTATACTGCTATCCTTCTTAAGTTGGTTTATGTGTTGATTGTAACTGCTGTTTTCATATTTACGTGAATATTTACAACTTACCTCGTCCAGGAGATAGAAGATGCCTTCCAGGAGAAAAAGGCCACATTTGTAACGTGGATTGATCTCCAGAGAGCATTCGACAAGGTCAGGACATATGGTCATCTGGTTAATCTGCAGAGGAGTGGGGTAATGCACAGACAAGGTCAGGACATATGGTCATCTGGTTAATCTGCAGAGGAGTGGGGTAATGCACAGACAAGGTCAGGACATATGGTCATCTGGTTAATCTGCAGAGGAGTGGGGTAATGCACAGACAAGGTCAGGACATATGGTCATCTGGTTAATCTGCAAAGGAGCATATGTGCTCAGGTGAGCTAACGAAAATACGGAAGGGGAGTTTCAAGGTTCATGAGCATGCACTTAAATATGAAATCAGAATATCTCTACAATTTGGGGGGGGGGGGGGGGGTGAAATGCAGAAGTATCCGAGAAAAGCACGAGCGAGAAAAGCACGAGCGACAAAAAGGCGAGGGGGGTATTAATGTGAATTTGATAGAACTAATTGGTACGTGAACAGTTTTTAGTCTATTTTATTTATGTTGCATTTCCTAATTAAATCTTAGGGGGGGCGCAGTTTGGGCACTCGAGGATATGATTTATCAGAAAGTTGTTTACTTGGACATTTTTAGTCAATACAATTGTAAACCATATTTATTTTCATATGAATTAGGCTTTCTTCTATCAAAACAACTTTGTATAAATATTGCTACCTTTAAAAAGCACGAGCGGTAAAAAGGCGCACGTGAATTGTGTGGTAGATTTACCTGTACCCTCTCAAATTTATCAATTGATTCAGCATTAGAAAATAGTTCTGACCTTTTGTATGTTATTATAACATGCATGGAATAAATGCCTTTCGTACTCATAAAATAAGCAATTTGAAAAATAAAATAAGCCCGTTTTATTATGCAGCTGACGTAAAGGCGCGCTTGAACAAGGGGAACTTACTGTGACTGTACATTAACTATATCTTCTATTTATGCTTTGATCAATCAATTTGATTTATTTAGGCTTAGTTTTTTATTCATTATGTTTATACAATCTACGACAGTTGCAGGAAATGTATTGTATTAGATCTACATGGGGCTTTGTACAAAATTTATACCTAATGATATGAGATTATGATACAGATCAATAATTAATGTAAGATATCAGTCAGTCTCGGTTGATGACTGTGGGTAATCTAAGAGAGACAACTTTGAAATTGTAATCGTTTATGTGTGAGAGTTATGTCCCATTGTAAGACGAATAAAAAAAAATGTTTTTTACAAGAAAACAAAATTATAATTGTTTGACAAAAAATATGATGCATATAAACATGTTTTTTTTTTATGTATTTATTTATCTAATACTATTACAATAATTCCAATCAGATTATACTGGGCAAAATGTTAATAGGTTCAAGATGTCAAGTCATAAATACATAAATATATTTTTATTATTTTTTTAGCGTAGATATCTAACCTCTGTTTTGACCTATATATGGGTGATAAACCAATATAAGATTAAATGATTATTTGAACAATTTTTCATGGGTAGAAAATGCCCATGCGTAAGGGAAAAGGTTACTTACATTAATTTTGGTTCCTGAGAAGACATCACGAAATATAAATGAAGTATTGCAGCTGAATTACGAGGGCGAGTCAATAAATAACCAGCCTATGACATCTCCGATCAACCGAGACATCCACGATTTTACGCATTGTTTCAATACATGTACTATACCTGTGTACAAAACTACACATGTATAACGGTCATTTGTTTGTCAGATATTGAATGTCAAACATGGCTAGTGATGAAGCCAGGTCTGGACGCCCAGTTGATGCCACTGACAAAGAAATGTGTAATAAAGTCAGAGATCTGGTAGACTCAGATAGGTGAAGTCAGGTTGAAGAAATAGCACAGGCATTAGGCATTTCACATGGTACCGTTTCAACAATCTTGCATGATCGTTTAGGGATGGGCAAGCTTACAGCCCGTTGGGTCCCAAAATCCCT
>CM037788.1:60970134-61020134 GCA_021229015.1 Solen grandis | reverse complement strand
AGGAAGAAAATTTCGTACCTCGGTTTGTCTTTTCCAGTATTTGGCTAAGGGTAAGGGTTTGGGTTAGGGTTGACGTAGTTCTTGTGGTTTGGTTTTTGGGTTGAAATAATGGTTATTTTTAAAGTTGAATTTCATACCTAGGTACAGAAATGTATACCTAGGAAAATTTACCTCGGTATGACAACACTTTCCATAAACAAACCAAAGTACAAACCGTCATAGTGAGGAATGAGCCATACAAGCAAAAATGATGTGCATTTAATGTCAATCTAATTACATTTTTTATAAATATGAGGGTCATCCAGAAATGAATGAGAGTTCCTTCATTACGTAAAAACTACAAATGTTACTCACAAAATCTCTTCAAAGTCCCTTAATATAATCTCCCGCGGATGCTATGGTCGACTCCAATCTTTTTGGCAGATCCCGAACTCCCGTTGCTAGGCAACCTTTATTGATGCCCCTAACGACCGCGTTCTCGGCGACATATAGTTCATTCAAGTCGTCATATCGGACTCCTCGTAGCGGTTCTTTAAGTTTTGGAAACAGGTCGTAGTCGGGGGGGGGGGGGGGGGGGGGGGGACTTAAGTCTGGCGAATATTGCGAGCGATTAAGAACTTCCCAGTTGTACCGCTCGAACACGTCCCTAACAACGCCGGACTTGTGCGGCGTGTCATTATTATGCAAAATTAATGGCGTCACCTGTAAAAGTTCCGGTCGTTTGCGGCGTATCGCTGGTCGAAGAATTTTAGTCGAATACCACTCATAGTACTCTTTATTAACCGTGCTTCCATGTGGAACTCTGTGTGTTGTCAAAACGCCGTAAATATCGTAAGCGAATATCATTAACATCTTTGGACAGTTCATACTGCGGGGATATTTCACAGGTCTTGGCGAGCTTGGAGTATGCCATTCTGAGCTTTGGCGTTTCAATTCTGGCTCAAATGACCGAATCAATGTTTCGTCAATAGCAACCACTCTATTCAGCATCATTTCACCTTCCTCTGAATATCTATTCAACAATTCAGAGCAAATTTGAACACGTTTGTCTTTTTCAGAGTTTGAGAGTGCGTGCGGCACCCATCGCGCAGCAATCTTTCTCATGCCTAAATTCTGCGTCAGAATAACATAAACAGAACTCTTACGTATCCCCGATTCATACGCAATTTCCTCGCATGTAAATCGTCTTTCAGAAGTTTAGCAACAATTTCGGTGTTTCGGCGTCTGTAACTGTCACCAGCTTACCGGAGGAGGCTTCTTGTAAGACTCCTGCCGTCCATTATTGAAATCCTTACCATCCATTGTACCAGCATGTGGTACCTGGAGTGCATTAATATTCAGTTTCGTGCTATTTCTTTAGCTTAATTCTTTCGCGTCAGCGCGAACATCGTCGCATGCGTTGTTTGTATGACGTCATAAAATGACGTAACGCACGATGTTTTAACAGTGTTAGCAAGTTATTTTACGTGCCAAGTTTTGTGGCTTTATGTTGTTTCAATCAAAAGTTACACTCTAACTCTCATTCATTTTCGGATGACCCTCGTAATCATTTAGTGATACATTTATATTTTAAATACTTACGTAGGGACGTTTTCTTCACCGTAACGGTTTTATTTCGGATATCTGTCAGTAGCCATTGAAGATTTGACTTATTAAAGGTTTTGATCTGATTTCCATATCATCAGATTCAGGCATTAAACTATGCAATGCATATGGGTAAGTCGCGAAGGAGACCAAATCACACATCTTGTTTCCTTGCGAATATATCTTCATTATTGAATGTATAATAATAAGGATATAAAATCTTGATTATCTCGAATATTAGATAATGATTTTCATTACCCGATGCGCTCTCTGATGTCAAAAGCGAGTTTTACGGAAATGCCTACGGGGGTTTCTGAAAAGATGTTATTATGTTATAAATAAGACCAAAAACAAGATAAGATCAAATTATGATCACGAGCAGTAGCCCCGTGACTGGGTATGACATCTTTCTTCTTGTCTATGAATCCGGTCCAGGTAGTTAGATCGGTAGGTCGTAGGTTGGATTCCCAGTTGCAACATACCAAATCGTAAGAGAACAAGAGGGCCAAGATGGCCCTTAATCGCTCACCTGAGAAAGATGATTGCTCAATAAATAAAGATGCTAGAGTGTAAAAGTAAAATCTGTTGTTTTTTTTTATGGTGAAAAGGGCATAACTCCTAAATTAACTTGTCAATATCAGTTATAATTGAACCAGATTGCGAAATTATGAGCATAAACATTGTCTTAAAGTTTGAAAAAGATTACTAAATAAATGAAGAAGCTAGAGTGTAATGAAAGTGAAATCTGGCATTTTTTTATATTTAAAGGGGCATAACTCCTTTTAATGAACATGAATTATGGCATAACATTGCTAAAGTTTGAAGATGATTGCTCAAAAGATGAAGATGCTAGAGTGTAAACAAAGTGAAATCTGGCATTTTTTATATCAAAAGGGGCTTAACTCCTGACCTAATTGACCGATCTCAGCCATATTCGAACTTAATCGAGACATTATGGTATTAAGCATTGCCATAAAGTTTGAAGATGATTGCTCAAAAGATGAAGATGCTAGAGTGTAAACAAAGTGAAATCTGGCATTTTTTATATCAAAAGGGGCTTAACTCCTGACCTAATTGACCGATCTCAGCCATAATCGAACTTAATCAAGACATTATGGTCATAAGCATTGCCATAAAGTTTGAAGATGATTGCTCAAAAGATACAGGTGCTAGAGTGTAAACAACGTGAAATATGTCATTTTTTGAATATTAAAAGGGGCATAACTCCTGACCTAATTGACGGATCTCAGCCATAATCAAACTCAGTCAAGACATTATGGTCATAAGCATTGCCATAAAGTTTGAAGATGATTGCTCAAAAGATGCAGATGCTAGAGTGTAAACAACGTGAAATATGGCATTTTTTGAATATTAAAAGGGGCATAACTCCTGACCTAATTGACGGATCTCAGCCTTAATCGAACTCAATCGAGACATTATGGTCATAAACATTGTCCTAAAGTTTGAAGATGATTGCTCAAGAAATAAAGGTGATAGAGTGTAAACACTAAAAATTGTTGACGCCGCACGACGAACGACGGACGCTCACGGGATCACAATAGCTCACCCTGAGCTTTGCTCAGGTGAGCTAAAAATTGAACTGGTATATATAACTCCTTTGCTTGACATTCATGATTTGTCGGCCCGGTATCAGGGTAATGTAACTGAGGTATGGTATCATGACACATGTCTACGGTGAGATTCAGCAGTGTGGCAGCACTATATTTGTCTCAAGTAGGCAGAACGATTGCATGTAGTGAAATACTGTCAACAGTACGCTATACCTAATAAACACTATGGCCCAGATCAAATTCCACCAACAATTCTTAGCGCTAAGTAATACTTAATTTCTTAAATTAGGTAGATAACCATTCCACTTGATTATTTTATAAAATGTTTAAGTACATAACTAAGCTGATATGAATTATTACCTCAATACACATGTAACTAAAAATAATTGATAAGAAATGAAACATTTGGGTATTTTATTTTGGACAGAGAAACGAGAATTATGAAATTCGCCCTTAGGTATTTAGCGCTAATAATTGTTGGTGGAATTTGACCCTGATATCTCAGTCCGGCAGCACTATATCTTTTTCATATATTCAAAGTCTTCAAATGACCGCGACGTCGTCTGATTTTCACACCGCCTCTTTTTTTTCATTTAACCCTTAGAGTCTGTATTTGATTTTGACATATTTATGCCCCTTTTCCGACTTGATTAATCTTTTTATACCCCCGCAAACGAAGTTTGAGAGGGGGTATAAAGAATCAGTCTGTCGGTCCGTTGGTCTGTTTGTCGGTCTGTCCGTCCATCCCAAAACTTGTAACGCGAACTACTTCTTTATTTCTTAACCGATTCGGTTCAAATTTTGTATGTGCATTGATAATTAGGTAGAGAGGTGCATGTCATAAATTTCACTTGAATTATCTAAAAGTTATTTTCCCTGATTTGACTCTCAATATCTTGTGACGCGAACTACTTCTACATTTCTTATCGATTCGGTTCAAATTTTTTGTGTGCATTGATAATCAGGTGGAGAGGTGCATAACATAAATTTCACCTGACTTGTCTCAAGAATAGCAGAGTTATTGCCCTGGTCCAATTCTTTGAATTATCTCCTTTTCCTTTATTCTGTTTTTCTTGTCCGGAACATAACTCGAAAATTATACAAGGTATTGACTCGAAACTTAAAATGTTAACAGATGGCGACTAGGAAAAGTGCAGTGTCCAAGAACTGTAACTCTACCTGGTCCCATTTGTTAATTATCTCCCTTTGTTAACGGAGACGGTGACGGGAGAAGTGCGGTGTCCAATAACTGTTAGTAACTCTACACTTTTTAACTACTGTGCCAAACAACCATAACTGACTTTCTATCTACTTTAAATAAAGACTTTATTTCATTATTACTTACTATCATAACCATTATGCTTTGCATACAGGTTCTAATCTATGCTCCGCTTTGAGTCTGGCTTCTCTTGTATCAAAGCATTTTACGGGGGTAATAATCATCTTCAGTGAAAGTTCTAATTATAAACTCTGAACCTATTGTTATATTGCTTTAAAATATGAGATACATGTTCCTTGCTCGTGTGTACATTTTGATAATACGGAGATTCTTACTTTTCCTATAACTACAATTTTCATTTTTTGACAAGTACTTGAATAGTCGAGCGTGCTGTGTTACGGACAGCATTCTGAGGACTCGCAAACTGATGACTTGCATTTGCATATTTTACACGATTTTACACCATAATTTCGTCATGAGGATTTAAACATCCATTTTACACAATGTCACATTAAACGATCGTCACGAGGAATGAATCGAGTTGCCAGTTAGAGGAATATATTTCCTTAAACGTACACGTATTTAAACGGTAATAACTGTGTCTAGGGAACAAGCTTCCATTACAGGCATTATTATTGGTTTGATGTAAATTCCTTATCTCAAGTTCTACATTTAAATATTTGCGTTGTATTTTATTTAATGTTCGTGAAGTTAGCGGCTTAGCGGCCAGTCGGCGTGAACAAAGCGGCCTGGTGGCCCGGCGGCGTGAACTTAGTGGTCTGGTGGCTTGGCGGCGTGAACTTAGAAACCTAAAAGAGTAGCGTTCTTTTATCATCAATTCGTATTTCTTAACTGAATATGGCAAGGCCGCCAGGAATCACGAACATTTTTAAATTTGACGTCTTTTGTGAATAACAGTTAATTTCTGGCATTTAAAGCATTAAATAAAAAACAAAATTGTTTGTTTTGGTGAAAGATTAGTTTGGTGAAACAAACAATTATCCAATTTATTTAATATTTTCGGTGCATTATATGGAACTATCAGTGAATTAAAAATGGTATTTTCGCTGTTTGGAACAGTGAATACGCCGCATTCTAGCAACAGATGTCGTTGCGAGTGTACGGTTCAAATCAAAGCGCCGATAGCGCTGACAGAACAGTGTCTATTAAAAAATATTTTAATGGACTGCTTACGATAAGCACATTGTCCACTGTCCCCCGTTCTCTCTCTTTCTGCCTTTCCTAAGTTTACAAGATAAACATAAATTTGTTTATTTTAATCAAAAGGAAGCAAATATAAAACAGACACACTCTCACTCTTTTATTAATGTATAGTATATTTTTTATTTCCATTTATTTATTTGATATGGGTTAATTGAAATGATATTAAATGTTATAAATGATTCGAATTTCCGGCCAAAAAAGAAGGCCTTTGATATATGAAATGAAATCTTGAATCCTATATGTTCGCATATAACGACGATGATAAATGATGTAATCGTTAATTCATACAGGAGAGGCATATTAATTTCATAGGGAATATTTGTTTCGCCATATCACCTCGTTTGTGGACACATTTCATTTATTAAAAAAAGAAATATTTCTATCAAAGAAATTATTTTATCATCACACTAAAAATAAAAACACTGTTTACGAATTTGTAACTATATGACGTGACCTTTTAGCAATACCTCCTGGAAATCTCTAATAATTTAGATTATTTATTGCAACAAAACGATGTTTATCCCCGAGGGTAATTACTTTCTGTGATATCAAAACAATCCATCTCCTACTTGGATGTATGGTGTAGATGCTTTGATCTAAGATCGTGACTTTTATTATACCACACTGCAATTCTTTCGCGTGAGCGGCGAGATATTGAACTGAGCACTATATATATCAAACGTTGTCAATCTAAGATGACCAGGGGCCATTTTTTTCTTTTCGCTTTTTTTTCTTTTGATTCATACGAAGGGTTATTGGGATCAAAGACAAAAAATATAGTTTTAAAACCCATTATACGTTCCAAAAGCAGTGTATATGGTCGTCGGACAGAAAACAAATTGTGTGTACTACAAATTGTGTGTACAACAAATTGTGTGTACTACAAATTTGCTACAAGATGCAATCTATACATACTTGTTGACGACAATGTTACTACAATTCATAAATAAGAAGTTGTAAATGCAAAATGCAAACAATAAGAGTATTTTGGCATCTATCAAAAATACTAAATAACTCGTTATATTTGTTATAACGCAAAAAACAAACGCGTAATACTCGTTATAACGCAAAACAAAGGCGTTACAATGCGAAGGCGTTAATACGAATAACAAATGTGCACAAACAAATACAAAAGGCCTAATTGTATCACTGACAAAAACTATTAAATATTTTTCGATCTATTATGCTTTATTTTCGTGCTTTAAGGCCTTTGTTTCGCGTAACAACGCGTTTAGCGTTATTATGCCTTTATAACGCTTTTTGACTGCGTTACAATGCCCTTTTAATCGAATAATTTTCCCCTTTTTCACCTAATCACGCCCTACATTCTCGGTACAATGCTTTTTATATTATGAGGCTTTAATATTCGTCTAAGTAAAAGCACAGAAAGCACTTAAATTGTGTTTGCCTCAGGTGGAAGAGGATATGACTAGCTGGGAATCTACTGGGTAAAATATTTTTTAACAGTACTCTTGCAAGGCTGTTCTATTTCTGCATCGGATATGTTCCTTTAAATACGATTGCATTAAGGAAACCAAGACTGAAATGCAAATAATCTGTGCTTGAAATAACGTGTCTCAGAACCTGTGATAAAAAAACTTAAGTATATGCACAAGCAAATGAATCGTAAATGATTCGTCACTGGCTGGATTTCAATGCAGTTGAAAAATTTGTCCCAACAAATCTACTGTCAAAATGGTTTAGCTGGTAGGTAGTATGGCTAAGTGACATCAATTCGTTGTTAAAAAGGATTGTGGATTCCATTCCAGGCCGAAGAATATTTTTTCTATTTTTTAATGTTCTTACAATATTGAATTACAATGTATATGTAAATATATAATTATATTTGTAATATTGAATTTCATCAAATTATCTATATTCAGTATATGTGTATATAAAATGAAGTGAAAAAAAATACAAATATTATACTAATAATGATTATTTTTGCTGTTTTAGATTTGCTTTCTTTTGATTTAGATATGCATATAAATATAACTCTTCTAAACTGTTGGCAAGAGAAATAGGCGGAGTAAGAGTGGCGATGTGCTTATTGTTAACTACGTCACACGCAACTTAAAGCCCCAGTGCGTTTTAGCTGGGAAAAATATATTATTCAAAATTTCTAATTAGCAAAGCCTCAAATGATGTCTGATTAACCTCTTAATGTTTAATTAAGCCCACATAATGAAATATTCGCCCGGAAGTCTTAGTTGTTCAGACAGGGCAAAATAGTGAGAAAGATGGGCGGAGCTTGTTCTGAAACACACTATTCAGTAAAACCACGGATGTCTCGGTGTACGTGGGGTGTTTCAGAAGTTCATGGACTTTTTCTATAGACTGAATAAATATTGATACACGGTAGTAGAGGAGATAGGAAGAAAATCCATGAACTTCTGAAAAATCCCTTGTATAATAATTTTATGCTGTCATTGTTCTGAGCTAAATATAGAACGACACAGTCACAATTTGCATTTTTTCTGATAGAATCTTTCCTGTAAATCAGGCATTTCCCAAGGTCTTCCAGTGATAAAATTAAAACTGAATTATATATATTGTAAGTGCATTCGGATTTAGGTCTAACATCTATAAGATACTGGGACTTTAAGGTACAGTGCGTTTTCACCGCAGAACTACGCCGTAAACATTTGCAAAATGGGCATGGTTCCACACAGAAGTGGCATGAAATTACAACCAGTTTCAATCGCAACATACCACATATCATAACATGGACACAGGACCAAAATATTCTTTACTTAACGTCAGGCAAGGGGGATAATTTCAGTACTAATTTCGAATCAACGAGCACACGACTTTCCGGTCAAGTAATCAAACTGGTATACGGGAATGTCTCAATCGTGTGCCTCACAGAGTGGTATCATGCCTCTTATATACGGCGTGAAGGCAAAATACCTAGACTGACTTCCATGATATCGATGTGATAGTAAACCTATATAAGTACACAACCAAATATGACGTCACGCTTAAATTCTTACATTCTTGATATATTATACGGGAAGGTAAGTAAAGCCTACCCTGCCACGGCGTTATATTTGTATGGTCCCCAAATGGCTAAAAACACCGATGTAAATATAAATCTAAACATAGGAGGAGAGAGAAAAAAAAGTTTCGTTAATCTATACGCTTCCCATCTACTCTGGCGTATACATGTACACACACGTTTCATTCTTTCTTTCTTTTCTTCTTCTTTTCAGGATCAGGATGAGGAGATAAAATGATAAGTCAAACTTCAGGAAGCTTTTTTCAGTCATTTTGGAAATTATTTCACGTGTATACATCATTGCTAACATGCTAGATATCCGAGTTCCGTACCATTTCCGCTATATCGAACCATGCCTTCGGCAGTAATGACGATCGTTCGCTGTTCCTGCCCCATTAATTTATGTATACGTTTCTGTCCCGAGTTTGATTTATTAGAATACACGCGCTATGTTTCTCATTGTAGGAAATACTTAGTTAGTGATAGTGAATTTGGAAAAAAAAATGTGGATTCGAATTATCATCTTCTCTATCATCGTTGCTATCATCGACATAATCAACAACAACATCGACATCATTGTCATCATCATCATAATTGTTGTCATAATCATCATCAACAACAACAACAAAACATCACCATCATCATCAACAGCAAAACATCACCTTCGCTTTCATCATAGCTGTCATCGTCATAATCATCATCTTCAATAACAACAACATCATCATCATCATCATCATCTTCAACAACAACAACATCATCATCATCATCATCATCACTTTTTTTCCGTATTAAAATCAATAAGAATTATAATAATATTCTTTCCTGCTTTTTAAAGATAGAACATGGTAGAATATAAATTATTTTGACCTGCTTTTGAGAGCTAATTAAAATAATTGCTGAATCTGACATATCAATCACTGTAACTATCAAGGCAGGAGGATATCTCATTGAGCTGAATTAAAACTTTCGTTTTAATTTCTAAAATGTTACTAATGATATATATACTTTGTTTATAAGCTGTCGCACGTCAGTGTTTTAAATACATTGTTTTGATGCGTAATGAACTGTATTGCATTATGTACTTGAATAAATGTGTTAAATCTAATTAAATTTGTAAGATAAATTAGAAATGTTTCCCATTAATGATGAGATTCCACTTTCAAATTCCAGCTGTATTTTCATTTACTTATTGTTTTGTTATCTCGTATGCGAACTGTAAAAGTGAACAAACATATCAATTTTTTCAGATGTTCTTTTCAGAATTTTATATTTCTGTTGCAGGGGAATGATAATGGATTAATAGAAAATAGATTATAGTAAAACAATAAATGTAGTAGAAGTCGAGGAAATTGTAACAGTGATAAGGCATCACAAAAAAGTTACTTGTTTCCACTAACACGACCGACCCTATTGATTTTTGTACCGACCCTTTAACTTTTTTTTCGTAACATTCGGCCTTTTGAGGTTGCAAAACGCTGTTTTTCATCACTTCCTCTAAAAACATAAAGAAAAATGGAGAAAAAGTTAAAAATAAAAGAAAGTTTTGCCGCCATACCGACCCTATTTTTTTGTACCTACCTTAAACTTTTTTTCATAACATTTGGGCTATTGAGGTTGCAAACCACTGTTGTTTTTTTTGCCATTTCCTCTTAAAAAAAGGGTAAAAATGGAAATTGCACATTTTGTTAGCTCATCAGAAATATGAACTACATTGGGGATATTCAAATTTATCGGTGCTGTTGGAATTCTTTAAGGATGTAACAATTTATTCTCCTCAATGTTATAATTATAATAAAACATGGAAATCATCTGTTCTGTTATGATATTTGGTTTTATCGTTTCATAAACGCCGACATAATAGCAATTGATGGAAAATTCCAGAGCATTACTCAATCAAAGCGCTGAAGGCACTGGAGTTGTGTGTGTCTCAAATAAATGGGGGTTTGACAGGCTGCAGCTTGATGAAACCTTTAAAGTTACTTTGATTTATGTTTGTACTCAGTCCTGAGAACGAATTATCATTTTTGGTTGGGGTTCAATTTCTTATAGTAAATTAGAATAGAGTTATCACCTGAGGTTTAACCGTGTGCAATTTCAAGATTCAAATTAAAATAAGTACCAGAAAAAATATTTTTTTTAAAGAAGCAATTGTGGTACACAGTGGTGCATATAAAATAGTAGACGGAAATTATTCAACCATAGGACCAAGTAAAGTCAAAGTTCTTGTAAACTGCACATCCCTGTACCAATATTTGTAATATTAACTAATGCCCATGAAAAATCAAGGGTTATGCTCTAAACAAGTATCTAAAAAAATAACAAGAAGTATCACTAAAGTAAGTAGATTGTTTATTATAGAGACATGTATACAAGAGATCACAATAATCAATATATTGTACAAAATAAGACAAACACCCAAACCCAGTGTGCCTATATGTCACCTAAACATAAGAAAACTTTGAATACACGACAATAAAATGCAAGTAAAACACTCTTAAGTTATACAACATATACATCAAACAATGTTGACATATTTAAATCATATATTTGTTGACAATGTGATGAAATACTCCCTGCCAGTTGCTTAGTCACAGAAAAAAAAAAGCATTGGCTTTATCATCAAAGAGTCCTTGCATGCAATCTTAGTATAAAAGATAATGGGAGATAATAAAAAAAGGCAAGAGGGCCAGGATGGCCCTGTGTAGCTCACCTGAGTAAAATTGCTGTGTTAGGCATGATTATCAAAAAAGTGTGGCATCTAAAGTGTTTGCAATGTTTTTCTTACAATTGACTAAGTGCCCTTAATTTTGACCCTACCTTAATTTGCACTCATCTTGGATTTTATGCAGACAACTTTCCTATGAAGTTTTATGAAGACTAGGACATGAATGTAGCCTCTACAGTGTTCACGAGTATTTCTCCATGATTTGCCCTAGTGACCTACTTTTTAACCCCATGTAACTCAGTTTTGAACTCATCCAAGATTTCCAGTAGCCAAACATTCTGACCAAATTCCACGAAGATTGATTCAAAAATGTGACTTCTACAGTGGTCTTTTTTTTTAAGGAAAATTCTAATCAAGTTACATTAAGATAAGGCCAAAGATGTGGCCTCTACAGTGTTCACAAGATTTTTCTAAGGTTTGTCCTGGTGACCTACTTTTTGATAACAAGTGAATGAATTTTCGAACATTAAGGCACGATTTCATGTAGAAAAACTTTCAAACCTATGTTCATGAAGATTGAGCGAAATATGTAGCCTCTAGAGTGTTCACATGATTATTCTAAAATTTGCCAGGGTGACCTACTTTTGATCCCATGTGACACAGTTTTAAATGAATCCTTAATTTCATGTAAACAAACATTCTAACAAAGTTACATGAAGGTGAAGCCAAAAATGTGGCTTCTACAGTGGTCACATGGTTTTTCTAAGATTTGACCTGGTGACTTTTTCCCCCCTTTAAAATTTTGCAAGTCTCAAGAGTGTTTACAAGCAATTGTTGACGACAATCAACACCAAAAGCCCATACTGAGCACAAGTGCTAAGATGAGCTAAAATCATATGGAGTTACGGTTCTTTATTATTCAGTGTAAATCTGTAATTCATGTTAATCCCTTTAACCCTTTCCCTCATATATACTCATTTTGACTCCCTCAATAGGTATCACAAAGCCTGATCTGCAGAAAACCACAGTTAAACCTTACCAAATTTAATTACAAAATCCTCATTTCCAGACCACTGAGGAGCAGCGAACAGCATAAAACCTGATCAGCCTGCGAGTTACTCGCAGGCTGATCTGGTTTTATGCTGTTCGCATAGGTCTTTTCATGGTGTCCTCTATGAGGGAATGGGTTAAGGGAGATTAACGGGCACTTTTCATTTATCAAATACTAAAGTACACCATCTGGTTAACTTATATGCAAGTTTTATTAAAGTGTTACCATCAAATAAGAGTGTTTTTAGCTTTTTCACTCCTCTTTGCCAAAATCTTCCCTGTAAACCAGAACATTATTACAAAAAATACAGTAAAAATTAGGTTTTGATGATTTAATTTTATATAACCATCCATAGATCATTTATAAACAAGAAAAGGAAACTGAATGTTCCTTATATTCATTTAATTTCTTTACCAAACAAAATGACACAGTGAGATTGAAAAATCAGTATTTTTGTAGCTATTAATATCAAACGCAAAAACATAACAGCATTTTGACCAGAAAATATATAGAACATCAAAAGTATACAAAGATATATCATTTTTTTCTATTCTCAATAGAGTGTGTGATTTTCAAGGTATGTTTAAATGTGATCTTTTGAAATTTTTTATGGTGTCCCTTAACTGCAACATATATATACTTATTTATATTTGTAACATAGAGACAAAAAGGAGAAAAAAAAAGAAAAAAAATCACTGCTTGGATTTGAACAAGCGGCCCTGATATTTAAAAAAGATTGGAAGTCCTGCACTTTAACACTAAGATAACAAAAATTGAGTACTCGTCAAATAGATTTTCATTATGAGTGGACTACCTTTAATATCTTTCAAACTTCAAACTTTCAGAGAAAAAAATAATTAGCACAAGTCTGATAAAACATTCCAATACAATGCACAACAAGACTTGATACCAATCAAGTTTCATCAAATCCTAGCTATGTTCATGTGATTGTATCATTGGAACTTCACAGTACGTTTTGAAAAGCTCCAGGTGAGCTTTTAATCTAATTTATGCCGTTGAAAGGTTGACCAAAACATGTCAGGTATTAGCAACATGGCTTTGTACTTTGCAATGTGTTGCAATGTCTTTGATGTTATGGCAGCAAATGAAAATAAAAAAAGTGTAAAATAAACAAATCATGATATCAGGTTCCCATAAAGAAGGATAAAATAAAATACCCCAATCACAAAAAATATCACGTGCACGTGTTTATTTCAGGTATGACAGTGCGCACCCTGGTGTACGCGGCCTGGATCATTTCCTGTGTATTGTCTTTTTTATCCTTTCTTTTCTTTAACATCAAGCCATACAGTGGATGATAGATTTAAACGAAAGTTGGCTCTGGAATGTAGGTTTGTTTTTATATAGTTCAAGGCGTTTATATATATATATATATATATATATATATATATATATATATATATATATATATATATATTACAGTTTATCTATATTACAGTGTATCTATATTACAGTTTATCAATATTACAGTTTATCTATATTACAGTGTATCTATATTACAGTTTATCAATATTACAGTTTATCTTTATTAAAATTTATTTATATTACAGTTCATCCATATCACAGTTTATCCATATTTCAGTTTATTAATATTATAGTTTATCCATGTTACAGTTTATCCATATTACAGATTATCCATATTACAGTTTATCTATATTACAGTTTATCTATATTACAGTTTATCCATATTAGTTTATCTATATTACAGTTTATCCATATTACATTTTATCTATATTACAGTTTATCCATATTACAGATTATCCATATTACAGTTTATCTATATAACAGTTTATCTACATTACAATTTATCCATATTACAGTTTATCCATATTACAGTTTATCCATATTACAGTTATCCATATTAGAGTTTATCTATATTACAGTTTATCCATATTACAGTTTATCCATATTACAATTTAACCAAATTACAGTTTATCCATATTACAATTTATCCATATTACAGTTTATCTTTATTACAATTTATCCATATTACAATTTATCCAAATTACAGTTTATCCATATTACAATTTATCCATATTACAATTTATCCATATTACAATTTATCCATATGACAGTTTATCCATATTTCAGTTTATCTTATTACAGTTTATCCATATTACAATTTATCCATATTACAGTTTATCCATATTACAGTTTATCCATATTACAGTTTATCCATATTACAGTTTATCTATATTACAGTTTATCAATATTACAGTTTATCCATATTACAGTTTATCTATATTACAGTTTATCCATATTTCAGTTTATCCACATTACAGTTGATCCTTATTACAGTTTATCCATATTACAGTTTATCCATATTACAGTTTATCCATATTACAGTTTATCCATATTACAGTTTATCCATATTATAGTTTATCCATTTTACAGTTTATCCATAGTACAGTTCATCCATATTACAGTTCATCCATATTACAGTTTATCCATATTACAGTTAATCTATATTACAGTTTATCCATATTACAGTTTATCCACATTACAGTTTATCCATATTACAGTTTATCCATATTACAGTTTATCCATATTACAGTTTATCCATATTACAGTTTATCCATTTTACAGTTTATCCATAGTACAGTTTATCCATATTTCAGTTTATCCATAGTACCGTTTATCCATTTTACAGTTCATCCATATTACTGTTTATCAATATTACAGTTTATCTATATTACAGTTTATCTATATTACAGTTTATCTATATTACAGTTTATCTATATTACAGTTTATCCATATTACAGTTTATCTATATTACTGTTTATCAATATTACAGTTTATCCATATTACAGTTTATCTATATTACAGTTTATCCATATTACTGTTTATCAATATTACAGTTTATCCATATTACAGTTTATACATATTACAGTTTATCCATATTACAGTTTATCTATATTACAGATTATCCATATTTCAGTTTATCCATATTACAGTTTATCCATATTACAGTTTATCCATATTACTGTTTATCAATATTACAGTTTATCCATATTACTGTTTATCCATATTACAGTTTATCTATATTACAGTTTATCTATATTACAGTTTATCCATATTACTGTTTATCAACATTACAGTTTATCTATATTACAGTTTATCTATATTACAGTTTATCTATATTACAGTTTATCCATATTACTGTTTATCCATATTACTGTTTATCCATATTACAGTTTATCCATATTACAGTTTATCCATTTTACAGTTGATCTATATTACAGTTTATCAGAATTATGCTTCGGTCACGTCACTTGCACTGAGCTCGAAGAAACTTAGAACTCATACGGATCTGCGAGTTCTCGCAGGTTTTTATAAATCGCACGATGTCCGTGGTAGTGGTCGTGGGGCTACGAGACTTGCACGAGACTCGCACGGATCAGATAAAAAACAAACTCCACGCAGTAGTTACTTCCTCTTACAGTTTTAGATAACCACTGCCACCACAAGTAAACTTAACAGAATTTAGCTAAATTTTCTTAAAAAAATAAATAATATATATATATATATATATATATATATATATATATATATATATATATATATATATATATTTTACTGTTTTTTACTGCGAGTGTCATTTCCCTAAGTATGTTTTCTTTAAGAAACATCAAATATCTCCTCGTGGTAAAATAAATCATTTTCAAAAATATTTTTGTTGTTGTGACAGCAGATGGAGACGCCATTTTTTGCTTGCAAGGGAGATCACTGAGAGGAGATTGATAAAAAAAATTGGATGTAAGAAATCGTGCGGAGCTAGTGCGAATTTCGTAGGAATCTCGTGGGAAGCTCGCACGAGCTCTTGCAGCCACCACGCGAATTCGAGCGCCGCCCGAGGTGACAGTATGAAGATTCAGCATGTTACTTTTTTTTTTCTCTGACAAAATTTCCGGTTGCTATGGTAACGGAAAAATTATGCACCTCAAAGGTAGGGGACTCATGTGCTGCGTGCAACACCAGTTACTTGTTTACTTCGATTTGGAAGCAAGTTCTTTTAACATCTAACTACATGATATAATAAAATATGTCAAAGAATATAATCAAAAGCACAGCATATAACGATAATAGCACATACTCACAACAAGATGTTGTATCATAATGTACAAATAAACGTTGTCTAGTTTGTTAAATACTTAAGGCAATATGAAAAAAATAGCTGTGTTCCTGGTGATATGTTTGTTGTTTTTTGTTGTTGTTTTTTTTTTAACTTGGAAAGGCGGTAAACAAAACGTATGGTCGGGGGACCATCAAATACACGGAGGCAATGAGCCCTCATCCCCTGATAACATATATTTCATGGTCTTCATAAGCGCAAAGTACTGGACCAACACTGAAAATGTTAATATTTACAATGTCATTTTACCCAAATGTTTAATGTAATATTTCAAATATTGTGATGTATTGTACGTTCCTACATTTTATAAACTTCTAAGTTGAAATATAGCTTCTTTTTTTTGGACAAAAGTCGTGAAACTCTTAGATTTTATTCTAGTATATTTTCATATTCATCTTATTTGAAATATATGAACATATTGCATGCCATGTTAATGCTTATTCTCAGCACAAAGCTGTATAGACATTTTTTCACTGATGTTTCTATCTTGTTTCACTTACTTGTTTAAGAAATAGACATATTTTTTGCATAGTTTTATCACGAAGCTTACATATGGGTCTCTAAACAGAAAAACTTACAAAAGGAGTTGATTTATATACCAATTACAGGTTTCATAGAGCAAATTACTTGTAGCAATAACTTAACAAATTTTAAAATTTTGTATCAGACTGTAATAAAGCATCCATATTACTGAACGATATGTTACCTGGGATCACGCGCCTCTTATCTTTAATAAATTGATTAATTGTACTTCTTGACTATAATCGAACAGGTAAAACGTAGCTTAGGATTTCATCTCAAATGGTTAAAATCGCGACCAATAGTGCTAAAAATAGAAAGGAAAGCGTTGGTTGCTGATCATATTAGAGTTTGTGGTGAACTTTCAGACTAAACGGGGTGGCGGGGGTATATATTAGACTCAGTGATAGCCCTAGTTGTCAAAGGTCTCATGACCGGCGTTAATATTTATATTAATACACTATTTCAGTCAACGAAAATGTATTTTACTGAAATCTGTAGGTCTCAAAATTAGGCGTAATAAAAATAGTTATTTGTTTTCCACTAACCCGACCGGCCCTATTTTTTTGTACCGACCCTAGACTTTTTTCCGTAGTTTTCGGGCTATTACGGTTGGAAAACGCTGTTTTTCGTCAATTTCTCAAAAAAATAAGTTAAAAATGGAAAAAAGATAAAAATGAAAAAAAAAGTTTAGCCGTCCTACCGGAGATGTAAGTGAAAAAAAAAACAATATAACTTTTTTAGCCTTTTTTAGCCTTATGTATCTGCAAGACGCAAGTTCAGGTTAAATAGTATTTTTATTATTATTAAAGGTCCATTATTCTTCCAAAAAGAAAGTGTGTTTTTTTTCTGGACAGAAAAGCAAAATGCGTGTTACATAATAAACAATCTACACATACTCATGGACGACAGCTTTACTGCAACGTATAAAGTCAGAAAGATTTATTCAGTAGTTTACAAAATACCTGATTTGCATATTCCGCAATTCTTCGTTAATTTTCTGACGTTTGCTATAGACGTATGCCCCCGTTAACCACAATACGACGAGAGAGATACATTTAAATTTATTCTGAGGACGTTGCGGTACCCGCCAATACAATATGTAACCAATGAAAGTAATTTTGACATTCATAAATACTAAATGACGTAATTTGATTAACGTGTTCAATGCGTTTAACTGTTAGTTTTACAGCAGATATTTAAACGTTAAGTAACATTTGCGCTGGTCCTTAATATGCCACTGCCATTTTTTTTTATAATGTAAGGTAAAGTATAATGGGAATTTAATGAATCTCACTCTTTTGCCTCAGACATTGGACCAGTACGTTACAACGATAGGGATTCGAACATTCAAGATGACCTTGTTTATATTTGTGGTTCGAATTTTTGTATAATCACTTTTGCATTTCAAACAAGTACATACACCCAGTTCCAAAAGACAGTATGCACATTTTAATTTTCAGTATTTTTATAATAAGCAAACATATCAGTTTCAATTTTCGCACTCTATATCTCGTGTGTATTTGTCATCGATCTAGCCCAAAATCTCTTCATACCAAGTAATAGATTTTGGGCTGATATGAATGTATAGTCTTGTAAGATACTGCGTAGTTTGTTATCACTTCCGTTCTTTGAAAATAATTGAATGAACGTGATTTATAATTACATTCCAGGCGAAACCCCTGAAGTAAAGTGACAATAAAAACTATTTACTTTTGAATCACTTTGATTAATATTTTCTATGGAAATCACGAAACCTCATTTCTTAAGATTTCGTTTTTACGTTTTTATCCAAAGTCTTTATTGACTGATATATTTTTCGTTCAGTATGAAATGATATTTGGATCTCGATTTCCTCCAAAGCAATATTTCGTCTTTCGTAATTATGACATGAGATTAATTTCTTTCAGAAGAAAATTAAATTGTACATTGTTGTTTTAGGGAGTCTGTGATTTTATATCATTCATTAGGATGTATATTAAATCCGTAACTTTTTGATCATTTCACTGTATGGGTATGGAGCTGTTCTAGAAATGCATACAACGCGTCGTGTCCACCTTGCATTTTATGTATCAAGCGATAAAATGTGCTGTTCATTGTAACTTTACAGTCACAAAACTTTAAGCAGCTCGTTCACAGGTGGTCAATTATTAAGAATTTTATTTAACAGTATGTGTGTTTGACGTCTATCAATACCAACCTCCAGCCGTATGGTCACCCGATATTCTCGTAACCATCCGCGGTTGTAAAAAAAAATGAGGGCATGTGGTGTTTCTCTATTACAGGCAAACCCAACAAACATAACTGTTTGACAAATTGACCTTAAAACCAGACCTTCCCAACATTATGAATGTTTCCGTTTGTGTATTTCCCCAGTGTTTGTTTCTTCGTGAAGCTGCTACTTCTTTTCGTGTAACGAAGCCCGATGTCGAATGCCGTGACGTCAATGATAGAGATTCTGGCGCCTTGAAACTCCATGAAACGCCATGAAAAATGAAAAAAAAAGTGCCGTCATATCAATAGAAATGTCCTCATATCGAAATAAGTGAGGGAAAAAAAAAAAACAAACCGCAAAGCAAAAGCATGGAATGAGAAATATAATGTTAATAAAATTGATACTTTAGCCGGAGGTTTCGCAACTGAAAATGTTTTCTGTGGCCATTCGTGAAATAAACTCTGTTTTTACACTGAATATCATTAATTTATATCATTTATAAGTTTTCATAGGAAACTCTGTATCAAGTGCACTTGCTTATGGGCGGGCACTCGATCCTTGTAATATGTCCTTTCCTTTCTCTTTGCATATGTCTATTCTAGCTCCGTGTTCTCGAAAATACTTAAGTACGATCTGAGACTCAAATTTGAGAATCATGCTCAAATCCCTATTGTAACTAATGGGCATCGTTTGAGAATAAGTATGAAAATCATAACCATTTTATTTTCGAGAGCACGGGGCCTGGTCTCGTTTAATTGACACCTTCCTGTTTTTTTTTTTTTTTTTTTTTTTTGCAATATGTGTTTTATGAAACTAAGATGAATCCACCAAATTTATATTGATAAAATGGTGGGTTTAGTGCGTTGAAAGACCATGCATGTGTTTTGCCTCCGCCGGGTTTCGAATACACAGTAATTCAATCAAAAGTTGATGTACATACTACCACTGGACTAAAGCATCCTTTAATGGCATTTGAGACTGATCCACAAGCGTTTGCACCCGTAGCGGGATGTGATGAATTTGAGCACTAGTGTTGCAAAAATGGTATGGGTTCTACCTTGCTTTGCGCTCATCAAAGAAAGGTAGTTCAAGCTAAGAATGGTAGGTCCGGTGTCAGGATAATGTGACAGGGTGTGGTATCATGCCATATGTCTAGGGCGTGATACTGCAGTGTGGCAGCATTAATGTAGTCCCAAAATGACTTAAAATGACGTAAAACTCACTAAATATGTTTTGTCACTGAATATATAATTATCCTATTTATTGAATACGAAGATTGTATGGTGCATTGCTTGTTTCAGACGGATTCACCATCACAACACTCATTGTTTACTCAATGAACATGAAAATTCAATTTTGGTGAGTCATGGACAAAATGTCCTACGGTAACATTCGCATACCGGAAGTAATGCTTGCCCATCGTCAATGGCGCACTTATTTAATAATGGAGACATCGGGTACAGTTTAGACTTAACCCGGAATAGAGGCTTGTATAATAGAAGGCCATCAGGACTTCCCCTTGCAAATACAAGAATAACTTTGCATAATGCGATCGTGGTTTTAGTTCAAACTTTATTTATTTTACATCGGTTACAAAGCAAGTTTTCACAACTTATATTAATTACTCTCGATTGCTCGGGTGGCGGTGTATGTGGTCATTATTGTGATAGGAAACAGGAGAACCCAGAGAAAAACCACGTGTCTGGACGGGCGACCACTGTCATATACTTGACCAGGAATCGAACCCGGGACGCATTGGGGAGAAGCGAAGCGCATTACCGCTTTCCAGGCGCCCAAATACAACCATTTAGGTCTAACAGTACACTATCCGTTCAAAGAAATAGAAGCGAGTCTCGAACGTGTCTCACACGACAACGACAAACGATGAAGTCTTTGGTAATGACAAGGCCTTTAGGATTAATGATGTCATTTATGAGAAGTAAAATTTTTCTGAGTAGTTAATTTTCATTTTTATTGACATTTTAATTATCTTGTGTGCTTAGAACTCAGTGATGTAGTAGTCTGAATGTTAAAAAAAATCATGAAATATTTGGAATACACAGTTAAAAAAAATAGAAAGATATATCTATTTTCTCCATATGTGTTCAAGACAAAGACGGGCTTATTACAAATCATAACTTTGCGCCATACTGGTTTTATTTTAAAGACTTGAGTTTTCTAGATTACAATCATGGAGTCGTATTGTTCAATATGAATGTGACTTGAAAACTACATAAAGAAAATATTCACGTTGAGAATTCTACTTGAAACTCCCAGTGTACCATAGTTCGTCTGGTCTCTGTAACTGATCTACATCTTTTGGCGCCATTTATTTCTTTGAGTTTTATTATATTTATCATTTTGTAAGTTTTTCTACCATTACTAAATTTTAATTTATATCAAGAAGAACTGCGAAATGTTTCAGCTTAATATATATATATTTATAGAGCCTTCTTCCTGTGCACAAAGGTCCTTTAATGAGGAGGTGTGGGTGTCTTTTTCAGTGGGCTATGTGGATTTAATGACGGCAGATTGTCTAATGGTGAGACAGAGTAAATCTAACTATGGGCGGTCAGATATCAACGAAATACATTCAAATCTATGTTTGCTAGATTGAGTTCACTGTCTCACAAACAACATTTCAGTCATCTTTCATAATAGTCTGCTGTTGACAATGACGTATGACCCTGTGCATTTTTAGCCCGGCTATTGGTACGTTGTGCGGGCAAAATATCTATCTCACGAAAAAGGAAATCACAGTAACATTTTTGTTTGTAAACTGAATTTAATCAACTGTTGTATATTCGACAGTAGCGCATGCTTTACTAGCGGATAGGTCCAGACATGGTATAAGTCCATTAAATGAACCTAACAAAATGTACATGTAGCATAGCAAAATACTAATTGTATAGGATACTGTGTTTTCTGGGATGATTAGAATGCGCAAATCATTTTTTTTATTGATTGAATTTATAATTTAAATTATTATTTCTATTTTGTTTTGGGGGATTTCTCTTGTTATTGGTTTTGTTGCTGTTGTTGTTTTTCCAATAGTTTCCGAGAACTTGACGACAATTTTTAATTTAAATTACAGAGCCAAAAATAAAATCCCAGAAGCATGGTGATTTATTCAATTGGATTTAATTGGATTTTCTTCTTAAAGCTCAATCATGGTTATTTTATCCAGTTAAAAGAAGTGCGCGCATTTAGTAACTACAAATTTCAAAATAATTATTTTACGCTGGTCTGTATGCTACCTGATAAAATTTGAAATCAAACAAAAAATGCTTTTGTTTGAATTTAATTTTTCATCCAGACGCATGCATGACTCTAGTCCGTAGGTTTTAAGATCAAGGTCACAATTCGATGTTGAATGTTAAAGATGGGAACAAAAGCTTTTTCCAAGCTGTAACATCCACATGCATTGAAGGATTTGGAAAGTTCACCAAGATGATACAGGCATGTAGCTCAAAGGTCAAGGTCACAGTTAAAGGCAAACAACAGGCTTGTCTGGGCAATAACTTCCTCATTCATTGGAGGTTTAAAAAATGGCACAAATGTTCTTTGGGTTACCATCTACCAAGATTTTTTAAGTTAATCCGATCAGTAAAAAATGTCCGCTAAGGGCGTGGTGTTTTTGTCATATAGGTATGCAGCTAAATCATCTTCTGAACTACTCAGTTCTGGTAAGATTTAGAAATATTTTGGTACAGATGTGAGTGGGTAAACCTCTACCAAGATTGTTAAGATAATTCTGCTCTGCTCTTTTGATATATTAGGGCTTCATCTAGTAGATATTTTTAACGGTATTCTAAATTCAGGCTTCTTTCCTGAGGAATGGATGAGTGGTATAATAGTCCCGTTACATAAGAAAAATGATCCCAACAATGTAAATAATTACAGAGGAATTACACTTGTGAGTTGTTTTTCTAAGATTTTTACAGGTGTATTAAATAAACGCATTACGGATTGGGCAGAAAGTAATCATGTTATTAGTGATGCACAATTTGGGTTTAGAAAAGGGCGTTCTACTGTTGATGCTATGTTTGTTTTAAATGCAATTATCAGTAAAATTCTTAATGAAAATGGTCGTCTTATGTGTGCTTTCATTGATTTTAAAAAAGCATTTGATAGCGTTTATAGAAATGGTTTATGGTATAAATTGTATAACTTTGGTATAAGAGGAAAAACCCTTAGGATAGTTCGTGATATGTATTCTCAAGTCAAATCATGTGTTCGTGGGTGCAAGTCTTATTCTGAATATTTTGAATGCTCTATTGGCTTAAAGCAAGGCGAGGTTATCTCCCCTTTATTTTTTTCTCTATTTTTAGAAGACTTGGAGTTATTTTTAATGGAAAACATTAATTCAGGATTGTCTATTGATGATATTACATTTATTTTATTATTATTTGCTGATGATATGGTTATTGTTAGTAAGTCACCAGCCGATTTACAAAATAGTTTAAATATGTTAAAAGAATATTGTAGCTCATGGTGTTTAGAAGTAAACCCAGATAAAAGTAAAATTTTTTTAGAAAAAGAGGGCCCGTTAAAGCAAATGAAAAATGGACTTATGATAATACACCGATTGAAACAGTAAATAATTTTAATTATCTTGGTACTATTTTTAATTATACCGGAAGTTTCGTACACAACCAGGAAATGTTGGCGGGTAAAGGTTTAAAGGCTCTAAATACATTGATGGTGAATATTAGTTCAAAATTGATTAAACCTAGTACTGTTTGTCAATTATTTGACGCATTTGTTGGCTCTGTCCTAAGTTATGGGTGTGAAATATCTGGATTTGGTAAAGGTAAAACATTAGAAAGAATTCACTTAAAATTTTGTAAATGGTTATTATGTGTCAAACAATCTACATGTACTATGTCGATTTATGGTGAATTAGGTAGATTTCCTTTATTTATTAATAGACATGTTAGAATAATAAAATATTGGCTGAATACCTTAGATAGTAATAATATAATAATTCATAAAATGTATAATTCTTTATTAAATGACTGTAATAGAGGCAAGAGGAATTGGGCCTTTCAGGTTAAAGATTTATTGGACAAAAATGGTTTCTCAAACCAAAAGTATCGATCGTAAATATTTCATTTATTATTTAAAGAAAGATTGATTGACCAATTTAAACAGGCTTGGTTTACAACTATATTTAATGGCGAATCCTTTCGCCCATATAAATCTATTAAAACATGTTTTGATTATGAATTTTATTTGGATAAGTTACCAAGAATTTATCGAATATTTCTTTCAAAGTTAAGACTTTCGTCACATAATTTACAAGTTGAAGCTGGTAGGTACGGTGCAAATAGAGTTGAATATTGCCAAAGGTATTGTAATATTTGTAGAAATGGAGATATTGAAGACGAATTTCATTTTGTATGTGTTTGTAATGCTTATAATGATTTACGTAAGTTATATTTGAAAAGACAATACTATGTTAAACCTAGTGTTTATAAATTTATTAATATTATGAAATCTAAGAATAAAACAATTTTGCTAAATTTAGGTAAATTTATTAAACATGCTTTTACTTTACGTAATACCATTTTATCTGTTAATGAAACATAATTGTGTATTTTTGTTCTGCACATCTCTCTATCTTTGTATTTTATTTAGACAGTAGCATTATGTAAGCCGTGCGTTCATACCGAATACTTGAATTGATTAAAAAGATTTTATTTACGATACTATATTTTTTTCTGTAATTATTTTGTTCTGTGATAGCTATGTTGACTGCATTGTGCTTTGTATAGCATTTTGTTCATCCTCACATTATTATTGTATTAAGTAATCTACATACAAATTTTTTGAACTTGAATATTTTTTGCTTAGTTGTTTGATACATGTACTCTCTCTCTCTCTCTCTCTCTTTCTCTCTCTTTATAGTTGCCATCGTAGACCATGGCATGTGACTTTTGTTGTTTTGTTATTAAAATCATTGGATCATGTAACAAAAAACATGTATATGTTTACGTTACTAAATAAAATATTTGAATCTTGAATCTTGAATCTGTATAAAAATATTGCGGCTTGGGGTGGGTCTAATTTGCCTAAATGTATTAAATCAAACTTTCTATTCAATAAATTCTGGCAAAATTTCGAAATAATTTTCCTTGGGTAAATTATCTACCAAGATTTATTTCATTTTTTTTTTTTTTTTTTTTTTTGTTTCATTAAAGATGGCGGGGCTAATTTAACTTATATGTATAAAATGAAAAGTTAAAAAAATATTTTCTTAAAATGTTCCGGCCAAATTTCGAAATATTTTGGAACATGTGCTCCTAGAGTAAATCTCGAAAATTGATTGCTCACACTATCCAGATATGTTAAAAGCACTCAGCGGCTAATTTGCCTAATATGAATAAGTATTCCTCCCTAAAATCAAAGCTCCTAGAGGATAGACATTTTTGTATGGCATTGTCTCATGGTACTCTACCAAGATTGTTCAAATTATGCTTCTGATCCTATAACTGTTTCACAGTATTACTTCCATAGGAAAACCCTGTGTTTTTCTTTCTCTTACACATAAAATTATTTGGTTTTAGCTTTTCTTTCCCAGTGATTTCATGATTTATCATACTTATTGTTTTTAAAGTTTATATGTTTCTGTTGTTAAAATTTGAAATAAGAACTTGTATTCTAACGATGGAATTTATTACTCGTGACAAACGATGTAGTACCACGTCTTTTAATGGTGTTTTATAAACATTTTATAAACAATTAATCTGGTGGAAATATGACACTTAGGTCGTGTCGAAATAACTCAGTGGAGTAAGGTCAAGGAACTAGAATTACTAGTTACCAATCAGTCATGCTGCCTTAAAATATTCTGTTATATAGTAAAAAGGAAGTTACTGTTCAGGGTTCAAAATGGTTTAGAGTAGTTTGAAGTTTTTATTCAATAAACTAGGAGGTGGTCCAACACATGCTGCAACACATATTACATATAAAGCGTACAAAACATGGCGGAGATGGACAAACGAGATGTAGAGATAATGTATACAATCATGTAACATGCACATATTTGTATTGTAAGATATTATATGGATATAAAACAATATCGAAGCAGTTCCGTATTACTTCCCTTATTGAAATGAAACATAAAGGGAAGTTCCAGAATAAAGGAAAGAAATAAAATTGCAAGAAAGAAAGACAAGACAGAAGAGTATACTAGTACGTATTAACGGTTAATAATGGTAGGGAAACCCCAACGACTTGATAGCTCAGTGTGTACATTATGAGATTGACAACAAAGAAACTGAAGGTCACGGTGTGGTGTGGGTTCGGTTCCAGCTGAAATAAGGTAAGTCAAATAATGAGAACAAAATCTTGATGTGTTGCGGTCTTTGAGTAATATTTATTTGCATTAATTATCTAATTATGAACACACACACATGCGAAAAAAAAAGAAAAATAATTATATCAAACAATTACAAAAGAAACCTTGTAATCATGAAAACACTCATTTATCATCCTAAAACATACATTCAAAAACTACTGGATCATCCATCCCACTTCAAAAAATGCCACTGAAACACTTATAAGTACAATTACCGCCAAGGCCCACCATAAGATACGTGGAAAAACAAGGGAAATAACCAAGTATCTTTAGGTACCGCCATAAAAAAATCTTAATCACAAAAACCAACTTAAAATATTTTGTTTATTACGAAAAAAAAAAACGCCAATGAAAATACAAGAAAATTCAAGAACCCCGTGAGATAAAAACATTATTTAGAAACAAAACCTGCCAGGAGATATTTTGTTCACTAAAAATCGCCAATAGAAAATACCCAGTTAACGACATGGTATGCATACATGTACTTTTAAGGACAAGCGCCATGGAACACCTTACACTACAAACATGAAAATTCATTTTTTCGCTCAGAATTGGATTACAAGTCAAGAGAAAAACGAAACCACTGAGAACTACCATGAAATAGTTAACATTGAATCAATTAACTGAAAGAACCAAAATAGTCTAGCAGAAATGAACAGTAGCATTACAAGAGACCAGACTTGCACACAATTAGAACCGCATTGATAAACTGACTAATTATTCATATAACGAAGCCCGGACTACAAACAAAAAATCAGGAACTACCAATGCGCACTTTCATAATAAGAAGAAACACTGTTCCTTTTGTTACAAGATTCGTCTTAGCAGAATCTTTACATTTCTGCTATATCTAATATCACCAAGTTTCATCAATTCCATCTCACATTATCACATGTAATTAAATTGCAACTGAAGTAGTTACACAACGAGAATCCCTTGCATTGAATGAAGGGATTGATATTGAATAACGTCTGGCCATATGAGGAATTTATTGACGAGTCAGTGCTGTTAATTTCCACTGTAATTTACACTTCGTTTATTTCAGCATGTGTCATTTTCCTTGTATTCACCTTCTGTTCTTAACTGTGTCAAATGTTTAAATTTTATGGAATTTATCGCGATCGACGAGAAGCGGAGCGCTGCAAAAACATTCCATAAAATGCAAAATATTTACAGTTTGTCACGTGCGCCATACAGCTTTGCCTTTGACCTCGCGTTATGGAATCAACTCCGATTCTAGGACATTTGCCCCCCCCGGACATTTTCCCCCTCGGACAAATGCCCCCTTTTTTGACTAGGGCGGACATTTGCCCCCTCAGTGTTTCGGATAGGGCGGACATTTGCCACCTCACTTAGTTTGATGGGGCGGACATTTGCCCCCTAGCCAATCAATATTTATGATAAGTCTGAATGATAAATTTGATATAAACTCAAGACATAAGATACTTGCGTACCCAAATATATCATCATACTAAGACTCGTTTTGTGTGTGTTTGTGTGTTTGTGTTTTTTTAAAGGTGCCAATAGCTTTGTTTTTCTCACCTTTTTATTCACAATCGCGGGCGAACTACTAATCACTTGAAAATCGCGACTTTTTAATTACCTAATAACGATCGTTGATTACAGTGCCTCAATTTTCACCATCACGTTTTTGTGTTCTGATTTTTTATATTTTTTGTGAACATTATTTACAAAAATAAGGTATGTGTTGACAGTTTATCAAAGGGAGGTAACTTTTTTTTCTGTAATGTATATCTTTTTTTAATATCTGATATAAGTGATATCGCAGTAAGTGAAATTTAAAAATGAAAAGAAAGAAAAATAAAGGAAAAAAATTTGTTTATACATTTAATCAACACAAATAAGAATTGAGACATAAAGCACATTTTATGGAGACGTAGCACACGAGATTGTAATAATTGAACAAAGATTTAAACACATAGACAAGTCAAAACATGATTTTACATATATATATACAAACAAAAAACAAAACAAACAAAAAACAATCAAACAAACAAACAAAAAACATTTGATAGAGAATATTTAGCAGAAAAATATATACATCTTATGTCACTGAAAGCCTAAAAGCTTAAACTGAATCACGTATGTACTAACATATATACAACAACAACAACAACTTGAACTTTTGATGGAGACTGAACAGAACACTCTAACAATCTTTTTCTAGGAGTAAAGAACTCAGATAATGGATTCTAGGACATTTGCCCCCCCCCCCCCCCCCCCGGACAAATTAATAAGATTAATCAGATTAATAAGCTCACATTAGTTTTTTTGCCAACAGTATAACTGCATGTTATATGTAGCAATACTATCAATACTTTAGTTTACAAATATACACAAGCAATGATCATAATCCGCAACAACTCTTGAAGGGTTGGGCCGGATGTCGCGTTGAAGGCAGGCATCTAGTATGGCCGTCAGGCATTCCTCATACACTTCTTGCGTCTTTGACGGCAGCAGTGCGTATGCTGCAGTGGCGGAAGTCTCACCCAACAGCACACGGACAGTGAAAACCTGAAAAAGACAGAAATCGACATAATTATTATGTTAAAAAATATAAATAAAATTAAATAAATTAAATTTGATTTTATGTGTATTAGGAAAAGAGTCTGTGACATTAAAAGTTTAAAATTTATTGGATTGATCTTGTTTATAAATGCATACCTGTTGGAACTGCTGAGGTGCTGTAGAATGTGTTCCGTCCATGAACCAGGAGTTGGCGTCCTGCAACAGTCTCAGGCCATCCTCACTGGCGAATACGAGGATCCTGTTGTCTGGAGAGGCGTTGTCGTAAATCATATTATTGGTGTAAGTATCTGGAAGTGGAGATGGTATGTCCTTCAAGTTCTCTGGGTTGGCAGGTGTATGTCCGGCCCTTTTCCGTCGGATATTTCTCTTTAACGTCTCGTTGGAGCCAACAGCAACTCGAACCTGAAACAAATAAAGCTATATGTTAAAACACTTAAAAAATATAAAATATTTCTTTTATTAATTTTTAATTACTTATAAATATATTTAAAAAATTTCAAATAAAAAAATAAAATGTGTGTCATAACATATTTTGGTATGCGACATTTAATTATAAACTTAATTTACCTCGACAGGTTGGGACACCATCTTGTCCGCTATGATTTGGCCTGGTAATCCCCGGTTCGCTTCTACACTGTCCATGATTGCAGTCCTGACTTTAGCTGCTTCAACCTGAAATGGGTCGTTTTCATGGCAGTGGTCTTTGGTTGATTTGACTTCTGTTGGCTGGAATAAATAAACATATAATTAAATTAAAAATATGTAGATCTAACTGTTTATGTTAATTAACATCAATATTCGATAAATTATATATCATTAATATTTAAAAGTCTGGAATTTATAATTTAACAATTTATAAAGTTTGTTATAAATTCAATTTAAATATATTATTTTTTTTTCTTTGTGTACGAAAATCCTTCGAAACACAACTTCAGTGCACCTCTGTTACTTTTAATGAATTCCATGATTGCATTGAGCGATTGTGATTCGAGTAAGTTATTGAAGACATATATACTTTTTTCGACTTTTGAGTATATCATGTCAGCGGGACATAAACCGATTTATAATATGATAAGAATTCACTTTAATTGATAATCAGCCTTTAATTACTTCACACATATCATTTAAGCTGGTTAAGTTCAAAGTAAATCACCGGTCACTATCAATTATTTCTTTTGTCTATAAACCGCCTTTAATTAGTTCACACATAACGCCTTTTAATTCGTAGTTTGCTTATTGTATGAATGTCCTGTTAGTTTCAGCTCATTATTGCATGTTTCTAATGATATTCAATATAAAGAAAAAAACTAGCAATACAAAATATTGATAAAATTAAAACCAACATAAATCAGATAATTATTACTCTCGATTTCGAATATATAAGAAAATACATAAACATTATTACTTTTAAACATTTCGGTAATTAAATAGACGTTCGCACAATTTTGAAAACATAGCGATCTATTTGGCTCTGGTCAAAAAATGTTTTAGGAATTAAATGTTATACATAAATTGTCAGATATTATTATAAGTAAGTATAATCTTTATTAAAACACTGTTAAACATAGCATTCTATTTATTTATGTGGTCGTTAGGGAAGGGAGCTACGTCCGAGGGGGCAAATGTCCGCCTTAACAAACTAAGTGAGGGGGCAAATGTCCGTCCTGTCCGAAACACTGAGGGGGCAAATGTCCGCCCTAGTCAAAAAAGGGGGCATTTGTCCGAGGGGGCAAATGTCCGGGGGGGGCAAATGTCCGGATACCATCAACTCCTGTTTGAATACACGTGATTGTTTAGTCAGTATAACTGGGTACATTTTATAAGGCTACATGCAAAACATGACGTAATCACCCGCCGCCGGAACATGCTCCGCCCATTTAGTCATAAGACCACGCAGGCAGCATACACTCGTATGACTTCACGGATCATTTAAAGAATTATTTTTTTCAAATTTTGAACAAAATGCAAGCATTTTATTGGACGATTAAGTCGGAAAACTGTAAAGGAGTCTAAAGTCGTGAATATATGTGCACGGTGGCATTAAAACGATTTAGTGTTTGAAATTATTTTGCCCAATGAGATCATTCCATTTTTCAAATTTTTGTCTCCGTTTAATTCATTTAATCGGCATAAACTTGTCACTAAACACTTTTCCGTTAAATCAGCTGATCAGTTTAAACCAGCTTCAAGCACCTTCAGTGCGCATGTGCGGCAAGGTGTGTCGGGAGGCGGAGCTTTATGTGTTTACCAATATCACGCGTGTGTAATGTGTTACAGGGTTTTCTGATGGGGACGCATGAAAATCGATATAAAAGAAAAGCAAAATATCAATAGTGAACCAGCAATCTGATTTATCCAAAATAACAAATGAACTCTACCCTTCCATTTAGTTTAGTTTGGACATATTTTATTGCCGTAGATAATAATGATACAACATTCAAGATTTTAGAAAATAAGCAAAAGGGTCTGACCAAAAGTTCTAACAACATTAGTATCGGCCATCTCCTTGAAAGTATTTGTATAATTTCAATGTCTACATATGCTTACATAGAATAGGCAAAATAAAACTAATCACTAGACAAAGCAATTAAGTAAATATCTGATTAAATTTTTGAAAAAAAAAAAATTTTACGAGATGAGATGTGAAAAAAAAAAATTAAAAAAAAAAAAAAAAAAAAAGGCTAACAAACAAAGGTTACTAAAACGGAAAAAAATAATAATGTCCAATTGCAAAACACAAAATAAAATATATATAGGTGCAAATAAATGAACCTTTCTAAACAGTATAATAATTTATATAAGTCGGGGTCCGGTTTCAGCCTCCCAGAGCGTAGCTCTACACAGCTAGAGCAACGCTTGACCTTTGACATATCATGTTACATGTCACGCCGGGAACAGGTGTCTCAAAAATCATTACACAGCTAGAGCGACGCATTGACCTTTGACATAACATGTTACATGTCACGTGATGTAATTCACGCTGGGAACACGTGGTTAGGGCGGTGTCACAAAAATCAATACTATATTTGGAATGTGAGACTGCGTTAAGTTGCAAAACATAATTTCAAACACTAAGTAGGTTAGTGTTATTTAGTAAGCATTAATTCCATTAAATCGGTCGCGCGGCTGCGCCGCGCCAGACCGATTTAATTTCATTAATGCTTACTAAAAAACACTAACCTATACATGGAAGATATTTCTTTTACACGCAGTTGCTAACGCCTAACGCGTCCGCACGCGATAGCTACTGCGTACGAACACGGTGATTTTATCTTGTACAGGATATATGCACAGGATATATAAAATATCTTTCATGCCCCCTTTATGAAATCGTAGATATCATTAAAAACATAGTCAATCACCAATCAATCACCAATCATTTTCAACTGTGCAAAGGTTAAAGTTCTGTTTTTGCAGTCGTTATCATCATTACTATTACACTATTAGGATAAGGATTCTTTAATTTTATTTTATTAATTTTATTTTATTATTAATTTTATTTTTTTATTTAGATTCTATTATTTGTTTTAGATATTATATTTTATTTCAAATATTATATTGTTCATTATAATCATTGACATTATTTTTACAAATAGTTTGCTTACAATAATTTTCCCATTATTTTCCTTCTGTCAGGTAAATTGTATTACCATTCAGCAACAGCAGCAGCAGCAGCATCAGCATCATTATCATCTAAATTTGCTACTAAACTATATAGTATCATCATAATAAAAAAAAGAATCTAATTTAAAATAAACAATCATAAATCACCAATATTCATGACTGATAACGTGAAACGCAAAAAAGTTACTTTGTCTATGTCAAATTTACAGCGAAAGAAACATGTATTGAAATAAATATTTGGAAGGACTGATTTCTTTTTTCTTTCTCAAAGCTGTTAGTAATTGCTGAATGATCAAAATTTTCACGTCTGCACATAGATCATTTCACTCCGTAAATCGACGAACACTCCCCGAACACCTAATCTACACATGCTGGTGTAAAATTCCACACATTGTTCAATAAGTTATAAACATACCCATGAGATTTTGAACCGGTCACGGATTGGTCAGTTTAAATCGGCGAATTATACCGGACTTTACTGAACCACTGGTCATATTGTCTACGCTATAATGCTTTATGCACTGTAATAATCCGAGTCACTTCGGCACCATTCAAGGCAATAAACATTGTCATGAAGTTGGAGTATGGTTGCTAAAGAAATGAAGATGCTTGTGTGCATAACTAACTATGGACGACGGACGGACGAACGACGGACATTCATCGATCCTAATAGCTCATCCTGAGCACATTTGCTCAAGAGAGCTAAAAGCTTAAAATATCTCCCCGCGAACGTAATGTTGAACACTATTGGAATCATTTCATTTTTTTTTCACACTTTCCAAACGCTGACCAACGCTGGTACAAACGTTCATAGTGTTAATCCAGCTAAAAGAAATTTAACTTTATGAATATATATACAACTACAGTCAAATCTGCCTTTAGCAGTCAGTCAAGGGAAAAAGAACAAGTGGTCGCTTAACAGAGTTGACCGTTCAATGAAGTCTAAATATATAACAAAAACATGTACTTAATTTTGGTAATATTGAAATTGACTGCTAAATGCAGGTTGGTCGTTTAGTACAGGTTGCCTCTAATACAGGTTCCACTGTATATGAAGGAACGGTACCATTATTGGTGAATGCAAGTCGTCGACATGGTATGGACTACCCAAGAGACCGGACAATAACACTTTAAAATTAACGACTCGTCTTAATTACATGCGGAAACACGTATGTCTACAAAAAAAACACCCTTTTATTTTTATTGATTTTATTTACAATCATGTTTTACGTGTGTACTAAATTTTAAAGAGGAACACTCAATTAACAATAAACAAAACGAAAATTTACCAAAAGTCTGCTATTTAACATAATATTTGAATTGATAGACATCTTTCTTTAAGTCTTCAAGTACATTTGGAATCCTTATTTACGTCCTGGTATTTCTTTTAAACACCGTTAGCTGAAAAATAAAAACAAACCATATCAGTGAAACCGATGGATACCCTCTGAGATAACATTGGAGATGGGAGACCATGCAACAAGAGCACCGCATGCGGATGCCAACGTTCTTTCGATGTTCTTTAAAGAAGGAGATCATTTAGAACGAAATGGACCTAAGATTATGGCCCCTGATGGAAATACTGCCCTAGTGTTTGTTAAGTCTGTAAAATTTGATGACAGAAGATTTAATATTTAAGGAGTAATATTCAGTTTTTCACGATGACTTCGCAAGCGACGACGCCAATGACGCCGACGATACTAGATTGATGACAATACCACGACCATTTTTCTTTGAAAAACAGCTGAACTAAAACTTACTGTAACGGACAAATGCTCTCCATATGTTTTTTTAAACATGGGTATCACTAAAGTCAATCTTATCAAGAAACACAAACTCACAACATATGGAAAAAAAACTCTGAAAAGATACAACTGAGTAATTTGCAAAATGTAAGAGAAGTTGAAAGCATACATCCGAAACAATACTTTACCAATAAGCACAATAAGTCCATTTTAAGCTTGGATGTCTAAGGCGAATAAAATTCCTAAGAACTGGATGTAACCGTAATACGTGCATTATAACAGAACTGACCACGTACCATGGTGTGAAAGGGAGGGACTGCAACTCATCAAAGTATAAACATATATTTGACAGCTTACCTGCACACAATTTACAACAGATTTCCTTCCAGAACGGATGCTGACACCAGTACAAAGGTGACGCATTGTACTTTTCGGAAAAATATTTAGAAATATAATGGCACGTCAAGCCGTTCCAACCAATATTCACACAGGAGGTGTGGCCTAGAAGGAAAAAAAGAAATATTTGGTTGACATTAATCACTCTTTTTGAGTCGACGGTTTTTTTATTAATTTATTACATTTCATACTCATGTCCCTTGAGTGTTATAGGGTTGAAACAGTTCTTAGCTTCTAAGACGACATGTAATAAATATACAACGATGCATGATTTGAAACCACTTATATCTAGTCATGAAATTATTCTATCTACCACATTCGAATAAACGTGTTCAAAATATCATTAAGACCTAATTTACGAGATCAATATTGTTTAATGACATAACAGAAACGGTCAATAATAATAAGTACAGGAATATGAACAAATATCGATGCGTTTGTTTGTTAGATTTAACGTCCAGCCGACAGTAATTCAGTCATTTGGAGACAGTGTCTTCTTGAAACAGATATAGTGCTGCCATACTGTAGTATCACGCTGTAGACATGTAGCATGATACCACACCCAGTCACATTATCCTGATACCTGGCCAACTAGTCCTAGAAACTTCCCTTATATGCTGCGCGTCAAGCAGGGAGCTATACCAGTACCATTTCATACGACTTTGGTTTGTATCGGCCCTGGACTTCTACAACTACTGCAGGGAACACAATATTATTCATTGGTATAAATGTAGTGACCCTACAATTGCTTGACAAGCCTCAATTAAATACAATGGCTGTTGGAGAATAACAACGCTCGCATATATTCTTTTATCATATGACATTATGCTCAAACAGCTGTTTCCGGTTTGTATAACCATCACGTATTTTATGTTTAACACGTTAAATCGTAATATTAAGTTATTATTTGAAACTATTTTCTTGGTGTATGATTACAAATGTGATTCGTTCACAGTCTGTTCATTCTTGTCTTTGTTTGTTTGTTGTATAATCGCGAATAACTGTCAGTATAGGTCATATGATAAAAAGAATCCGACATGAATTGTCATTTCATATCAAATTTTACTTAACTCGTTCATGAAAATACTCGCCAGAGGTTCGCTTAATAACATTTCATTAACTCGTTTAGTAAAATTTGATATGAAAAACAATTCATGTCAGATCCTATATTAACGAAATAGTGAATTTCAATAAGGGCTGTGATCTAAGTCATGCGAAATAAAAACAAGAAACCTGCGGACAATGCTGTTGCAGCTGCATTGTAAAACCGTGTTATGCACAAAGAATGAGGTATGGCTGGACAAGGACTTTTTCAGTATACTTGATCTTCATATGATTTTTGAGAGCAATACCCAGCCCTAGTTGGGCGTGGAATTATTTCAAAGAACACATTAATGTAAAGTATCGTTAATGAACTTTTTGAAGCCCTAGATGCGCATGATATTCTGACAATATCACAAAGAAGAAAACATACTGGAGTTAAAAAATACAGAAATGTTGTGGAAAATTATATAGGGTGTAGATAACTTCTTGAAATATTAAAAGTTATTATCATGATATAAGAAATGTGCTATATCAGATCAACAGAACCGTATCACTAAAATATTAAGTTGATCTATCTGTTGAAATATAAACCCTCTCGATCTATGGGGGCCTCCGTGGCCGAGAGGGTAAAGTCTCCGTGCATCCGGGTTTTTCCTTCATCTGTATTAGCTGGACGTCGCTATATGAAATATTGTCGAAGCGACGGTAAACTCAAATAGTCAAGTCAAGTCTCGATCTATCGATTCGGGGGGCATAAGCTATGTACATACAGTAGAGCCTCGTCAAACCGAACATCGTTAAACCGAATTTCGAAGTTTTTTTTCGGTCCCGATTTTCCCCCTTCTTATTTTAACTAAAAATAAAATGTTTAATCCGAATTTCGCTTTTTCGAATTTTTCGCTATTTCTAAGTTAAATCCCGGCCCCGAGTTCACTATTTATACCTATTTTTCAATTTTTATTTCGAAGTCAATCTTCGTACATTTTCGAAGACATATCGCCCTTAACTTCAATCGTACACGGGTCAGTTTATTTTGCGGCGTCACTGGAATGATGGCTCAAGTAAGTTTTTCACACCTTTTTCCAGGTAGGGATTATCAGCACGTGTCTGACCGGAAATTATTGATTACTTCTAATCGATGTCTGACAGGTTGAGTAACAGACACGCGTCAGCAGATAAACCCAGGTGTCAGTGCTTGAGTACTTGTTTTTTATGTGAATTTAAATTTAGTCAGCAAAGATTAATCATCAGTTGTATCTCTGTCGTCTCTGCACACTTACATCCGAAAGAATTATTGTCTCCAAAGATAATTGCCGAAGAGTTTGGGGTATCACCAAATACTCTATCAACTTGGTTAAATCTGAAAGACGAAATTACTGTTGAACTGTTTTTTTCTTATTATTTCCATACGTATTTGCAAACATGTATTAAAGAAATTTCCATATCAATAACTGTATGTGTTTGTATTTCCCTGAAAACCCTCTTACGTAAAGGATCCGTTTTTCATTCCATACGTACCAGTAGTTGTTTTGTATTTAGATGTAGTAAAATATAAAAGTCAAAAACATACAAAATTTGTTTATTCTTCGGTGGTTTGAAGACGATGTCTACTTGAGACAGATATAGTGCTGCCACACTGCAGTATCAGGCCGTAGACATGTGGCATTATACCACATCCAGTCACATTATCCTGACACCAGGCCATTCAGTCCTGTCCGGTGTCAGTACTGCCTTTATATGCTGAGCGCCACGCAAGGGAGCTATAACAGTACCATTTTTTACGCCTTTGGTATGTCGCGACGGGGATCGAACCCACGACCTCCAGCTCCCGCAAAAACATACTAAAACCTGTAATATGATTACCAAAACATGTGGACACTTATCTCTGACCCTAGTACAAAACGAGAAATTCCTTGGAACACGTTTTTATCTGCTGAAAGAAGCGTGATGGAAAAAAAGTGTGACAAAGTCTGGCAGACAGACAGAAATGGGCGAGTAACTAAAGTTATAGATGCCAGTCTCATGGGCCTTAGACATAAAAATACATCTTGTCACACTTTGTCCATCAATTATCTTTTAAATGACATGAGCAGAGTAGAAGTGTTTTGCAGGGAAAAAAAGCGTGATGGAAAGCGTGATTGGCAGACGACGGAGAATTTACCCTTTTGTGTCACCTCTGATCAGAGCAAGTGACAATTAAAATCACCTTAGTAAAGCAACCGTGTATTTAAAAATTTGACTTGACTTGACTAGTTGAGTTTACCGTCGCTTCGACAATATTTCAGTCATATAGTGACGTCCAGCTAATTACAGGTGGTGGAAGACCCCGAATGCACGGAGGCATCCGGGTAGAACCACCGACCTACTGCAAGCCAGCTGGAAGGCTTTTCACATTAAAATCCAAATGACCCTGCCGGGATTCGAACCCATGCGGTGAGGGGCTGAGTGAGTGTTTAAAGTAAGCGATTTTACCCTCTCGGCCACAGAGGCCCCATTTCAAAACTTGAAGAAAACTTGTACTCTTAGATTCAGTCGGGGAAAAAAAGTATATCCTGATTGCAAACCTGAACATGTCTGACAGCAGGGGACCGCGTATTCTGGATCCCGGCACCATTGCTCGGGACCGGCGTTGTTGTACGTAAGGAAGAGGTCTGTCAGCTCGGGACACGTCCAGCCTTCCCAGTTCGAATCTACACATTCCACAGGGGACGTTGTGCTTGTAACTGAACTTTGGGTCGTGCTTTCTGTCGTACCTGAACAATCGTAACAGTAGGCATTGAAGCAGTTATTTGAGAAGCAAGAGAAAAGCTTATTTACGCAAAAGATACAAAAATACAGTTAGAACGCATTCTCGTTCTATATTTAGCTCACAATTTAACGTCGCCGTAAAATTAATGTAATGAAGGGTGCTTCAGAGGTTCGTAAATATTATTTATATCCGTTCTACCTCAGTATATCAAAATTTATATAAAAAATTCACTCACTTCTGAAACACCCTTAGTACGCCATGAACATGCTCCGACCAGTTTGCTCACTATATCAACACCTGGTGCCATGGTCTTACCAACTAAGGTATTCCCATATTTTTTCACTAAATATTTCATTGTGTGACTTCTGAGGTTTGATACCTCATTTGAGACTTTGCAGGGAAATGAGCGAAAATATGAAAAATATGAAATTATTTATTTTTAACTAAAACGTACTAGGTTTTAAGGTCATTAGTTGTTCACCAGTATTGCTTACGGGTAGTAGTAGTTAATAACATCGCTTCTAACCGATGCGTCTGGGTTTCGATATCCTGTTTCTCTCGTGAGAGGTTTAAAAGTCCGCCGGTCCATGCATGTGCTACACTCTGATTTCCTACCACTATAATGTCTACATGAGCCACCTTCCTTCAACACGTATGCTACAGAAACAGCTTTTTACTATAGACAAAGAAGGAAAATTACGAATAGCGGAGAAAAATTTTTCTCAAAGGCCCATTATATCTCATGATGTTACCTTTTTCATGTTAAAGAAAATATAAAATATCATTGAAACAAAAACATAAATGGTACATAATGTGCAAATGTCTGCCGTAAAAACAGCAGTTAAACGCATTGAAAATGTTGATTAAATACGCAGTTTAATATTTTGGATGGATGTCAAAATAATCTTTTTTTTCTCATTTTGCGTTCGAGAGTTTTCCCGAATTTGAAATAACAATTTGTTTTTCTGCTACGTTATCAATTTATGCACTGGTGATTCGTTAACGGAGATATGCGGAAGATCTAAGTGAAACGTTAGAAAATTGACGAAGATAAGCGGAGTATGCAAATTAGGTATTTTGTACACTAATTAATTAAATAGCCTCAAGTACAACATTCTCTTTTTATTTATGCATTATACATGTAGTAATGTTGTCGTCAAAGAGTATTAATATATTGCATCTCTTAACAAATCTGTAGCACACATTTTGCTTTTCTGTTCGAAGAATATACACTGCTTTTGGAAGAATAATGGGTTTTTAAAACTTTGCATGATTACAGAGAATCATTGGAGAAACAAATTTATGGGGGTCCCCATTCTACTTCTTGAGTTATTTCCCCTGAAATTATATATATATATATATATATAGTCGCATATATTATATACGCTTTTTTCTGTCATTTTCAAAGCAGACTACTCAAAATCACATTATTTTATGTTGTTTCATTTCCAGTTACTATGCAAAGTTTTAAATAATTCTGTCCATTATAATTTTCACTATTTTCAGCAAGTAAACATACTGTGTTTTTCTGGAGTATTTCAATATAAACGCGTATGCAACTATATGGAAAATCTGTTGCATATAATTTCTAAAACTTTTACACAGTGACAGGGAATAGAGTACGAAACATCGTGTTCAAATCCAATGAGGTATCTGCCTCTGAAAATGACATTAAAGAGCAAATAACAAAACACACACACACACACAAAAAAAAAAAACACAAAAAACTCACGTTCAGTGGCAAATAAGGGGGACGCCCATTTTTTTCCCGTGAATTTGATTTAAGTGTGAATCACTATTGATGAAAAGTTTAAGAACATTATTTTTGTTTTGATATTTCTATATATATAGTAAACAGGAAATATCTTAAAAAAAGATATTCGGCGTAACTAAATAATTATCAACTGTAACATACAAAACACATTAAAACTGTATAAAGTTGGAAACGTTAGCAAAATTGTTTATAAATACCAAGATTATGGGGACTAGGTATTGTGAAGACTACATAACAAAATGTATTGAATTTACAAACTAAAACTAAAAGCTTATCTACCAATTTCAATTAGATATTATGCACTAGCTGATAAAGACAATGCGTAGGTAACCAAGCGAAACCGATTTTATTGTTTCCAGATCCGCACAATAAACTGCACAACACTTCCGCAGTAGTTACCTCCCCTGAAGGCCAAGTCAACTTTTACAAATTAGGGGAAATTGTGGTCTAAAAATAGACATACGCCAGCTTCTTATTTAGTTGTTTAAAATCATATTGCCAAAACAGCATAACTAAATTGATAAGGAAGTGTTAAATAGATGTTATCCGAAATTCGGCAAATGTGGGTATATCTAATCTAGGGGTTCAAACAAATTTTTTACCGTTATAGTTTCACGGTACACTATCGTTCACAATAGAGGTAATGTCACGAAGTTGTTACTGCAAAAGTTTGTTTGTACCCCCGAATTAGTTGGGAAAACCCCAAATATTCAAGAGTAACCCTATTTTCAATACTGTGTTACCTTTCATGTTTTAACTGAAAAAGAAATCTGTTACATCAAGTAGAAAGATATAAACATGTACAACCTTAAACTCCCATTTCAAGTTGTAATATCCTAAATATTCTAAAAATAAATTATACCAAACTCCGCCGCAGTAGTTGCCTCCCCTTACAGTTGTCAATAACCACTGCCACCAGAAGTAGATTTCGGCTGATATAGGCCGGATTTACTTTTATCACTGATGACTAGTTTTGAATATAACATTAGTTTCGTTATATTTCACGAAAATAATATTCATGATTTCGAGAAAAGTAAAAAATCAAATCATATAACATTAATTTATAAAATTATAAATGTTTGTTACATGGTTTCAACTATCATCACGTGACTTGTGCGGTGGCAGTGGTTCAAGTAGCGTAGCGTGACGTAACCGGTGCGCGGAGTTTGAAATTATACAAGCCAATGATGGCTTCATTTGCATACCATCATTTGATTGGTTTAAAAAGTAGGTCAAAACAATTTTATACAGCTACGCCGAAAAAGAAACTGTTACTGTAGCATACGTCTTAAAAAACGTGATGTATTAATTTTGATGAAAAATATATAGATTCTTAAATTGCTATGAAATCATTATTTTCCATGGACACAATTTTTCGATGATTTCGTGGAGGTTTTATCCACGAAAGTAAACCGTCAATAAACAACAACAACAACAACAACAACAACGTTCATTTCACTTACCTTGCTTTTTCTAGACCAAGAATCACTAATAAATGTTCCTTGAAAGTTCGTAGATTTTCTTCATATCCGGTCTATCTCGGTAAGTTATGCACATTATAATTGAAATAAAATGTCAACGAAAATAGAATATATTTATATTAGGCAAAAAATAAAATGAGTTTAATATTGGTTTGAACTGGATTAATTTCAATTAAATATTTTTCTAGTGTGAAAGTTGATGATACCATACCTGACGGGGTCGTGGTCCCAGTTGGTCTGGCAACACATCTCCCATCAATACACCACTGAAGAAAACCAGATCAACCTCGAATTCCACTAACAATTCTTAGCGCTAAGTAATTCTGAAATACTTACGGGCGAATTACACCATTCTTGTTTCTCTAAAAAATACCCAGATTTTTCATTTCATAACAAAAATTGTTCGTTATTAAGGTAATAATTCATGTCAGCTTAGTCATATACTTGAATATTTCATAAAATAGGAATGACAGAATGTGTTAAGAATTTAGGTACTTTCAGCGGTAAGTATTGTTAACCCTTTCCCTCATATAGACTCATTTTGACGCACTCAAAAGGTACCACATAAAGTCTGATCTGCAGAAAACCCCAGTTAAACCTTATCAAATTTAGTTACAAAATCTTCATTTCCAGACCACTGAGGAGCAGCGAACAGCATAAAACCTGATCAGCCTGCGAGTTACTCGCAGGCTGATCTGGTTTTATGTTGTTCGCATAGGTCTTTTCATGGTGTCCTCTATGAGGGAAAGGGTTATTGGAATTCGACCCAGGCTTGAAAAAATTGTGTTGTTGATTGTACATCTACATTTTGATGACACTTTCCTCCGTATATATGTCATCATTAAAATATTCTTTAAAATAAAAATATCGTCTTTGAAAGTCATCCTTGGAAAACTTGAATTTGTCAAAGAGATCGATCTATTTTGCACATGGTAAAATAGAATAAAATGAAAGGTGCTATGCTAAAATCAAAGGTACCCGGTATGCTGCCCATTAAATTTTTTTATGAAGTTACCTACCTTCTTTTATATATAAGGCCATTGATTTTTTATTTTTAAATGCTGCAGTTTTTCGGTCAAAGCAACGAACCGGATACCTTTGGTTAAAACAATCGCTGATAAATTTGAATTCTCAAAGGTTTTGATTGGCCGCAAAATAAAGAGTGGCATCTAAGTGACCACGTGACCTAAAACGTGCAAAAATGTATACAGTTACTCTGTCTTCCTACCCTTTTCTCATTGTCCTGGCCACATGATGTCCCACGTGCAGCCGCATAAAAGTGACAGTGCCCGTCCGGATCTCTACACTTCATCACCGTGCAGATCTCCTTCATGTTGGTACTCTAAATAAACAGGGCCCGTATCTCTAAACTTTGTACAAACAAATTTGATCTAAGTCGAAGGTCTTTCGTTCTACATAGTGTCTACCAATTTCTTATTTTACGAGGGCGAGTCAATAAATAACCAGCCTATGACATCTCCGATCAACCGAGACATCCACGATTTTCACGCATTGTTTCAATACATGTACTATACCTGTGTACAAAACTACACATGTATACGGTCATTTGTTTGTCAGATATTGAATGTCAAACATAGCTAGTGATGTAAAAGCAAGCTTTTCATCAAAAGTGGAGTACCGTGCTGTAATTCGGTACTTGCATTCAAAAAGTAAAACTGGTAAGAACATACATGCTGAGTTAGTTGATGTGTATGGGTCTTCTGCACCATTTTATTCTCAAGTTAAATTCTGGGTTAGGGTGCGGTAGAACGTCTTTAGAAGATGAAGCCAGGTCTAGACGCCCAGTTGATGCCACCGACGAAGAAATGTGTAATAAAGTCAGAGATCTGGTACACTCGGATAGGCGAAGTCAGGTTGAAGAAATATCACAGGCATTAGGCATTTCACATGGTACCGTTTCAACAATCTTGCATGATCGTTTAGGGATGCGAAAGCTTACAGCCCGTTGGGTCCCAAAATCCCTTAGCAATGAGCAAATGGCAACGAGAGCATCAGTATGCAGTGCGTTGTTGAAGCGTTTGAGCTCAAAAGATGAATTCCTTTTGCGTCTAGTTACTGTGGATGAGACTTGGGTGCATTATTATGAACCAGAAAATAAAGCCCAGAGTCGTCAGTGGGTAGGGCCGGGATCCTCAAGGCCAAAAAAGTTCAAGACTCAACCACCTGATGGCAAAGTGATGGCCACAGTATTTTGAGACACAAATGGCGTTATTTTGTTGGACATTTTACCCAAGAGAAGTACAATAACCGGAGCATACTATGCAAACTTGCTAGACCAGCTGAGGAACGCCATCCGCGAGAATGCCGTGGTAAACTCTCCAAAGGTATTTTGCTGCAATAGGACAATGCAAGAGTCCACACTTGTAAAGTTGCAATGGATGCTGTGGAGCGAAATGGGTATGAATTAATACCACACCCTGCCTACTCACCAGACCTGGCTCCTAGCGACTTCTTCCTTTTTCCAAATTTGAAAAAGGATATACGTGAACGTCATTTCCGGTCTGACGAAGTCGTGGCGGCAGTTGAAGAGTGGTTCCATGGAAAGGACACTGACTTCTTCACTTCTGGGCTGATTGCACTTGGTCCAAGTGCATAGCCCTGGAGGGAAATTATATTGAAAAAGAAGTGGTAGATCTCAACCCGAAATAGGTTAGGCTGGTTATTTATTGACTCACCCTCGTAACAATAAAACATGAAGAAAGATGACCCAATTTATTATACAAACACAACACATTTTGTGAAGAAAATTTCAGAGGAAAAATACCTTTTTTACATCTGTGAATTTACGTTTACGAAGATTTATTTCGTACTAAGGTAAGTGAAACGGGCCTCAGGAGGTTGATATCAGTTTAGTATCACACACTCCGAAAAGAATCAAAGGCGCAATGAATTGATTATATAGCTGAAATAGTTCGTATCTAAGACAACACTCCTTCCCCTTTTAAGCTTTTCCAGCTAAATTTCCCAATAAAATTCTTGTTGATCTATTTCGTTCAAAGTTAAAAAAAAAAGATTCAATAGATCAAAAGATGAACCTTGTGGTCTTGATATTGCGCAAATATAGGTTTTTATTATGCCTACGTAACAGAAGATCACTATGGGCGGAGCTTATCGCGGCGGCGTCTGATTTTGTATGTTACCCTTGAGACCTGCGATACTAACTCTGTACCGTATTTAAATGGCACGTGAAACAGGAGGCTGTTCAATAACACGAGGTCAAATGCTGTATGACATGCGTGACAAATCGTTCATATTTTGAATTTAATTCCATAAGCGCGAAGCGCGAATGAAAATTTTAAAAATTTTTCTTTCTTATTTTATGCTACCTGATGATGAATAAAATGGAAATATTAAGTTTTTATGTATATACTTATGCAAAAAAAAATGTTCCGGCAAACATCTATCACTCACACTTTTGGTTATATTTTATCTTATTGATTGCACACGGTATTCCACCAGTTAGCATAAAAAAGATAGCGATATTGAATGAGCGTATCACCATATTTGATCATACTATAATTTAAGGCTAATTCAAACAATGTTTTGTTTCGATGAATTTATAAGCTGAATAAACAACAACAATTCTGATAAGGAATACAGCAAATGCTATGAAGTCGTGGACATTGCATTTTGTTGTTTCACATGATCTCCAATGGATGGTTCCTAAACTGTCAATCTAGTATGTTTACATTAATCGGCTTATCCAACCAGTGTAAGTGTGGTGAATGGTTGACCTACTTTACACAAAATAACATGTGCTTTTTGTTTGTGATACTGTTTGTGAGCACTTACCAAGGTATGAATAGAAACTACCAAATTATCAGGGGGGTAGTCGCTTTCGATCCTTTCGTGAATTTTTGACTTAACATAGAAACAACGTAGCCGCAAAGAATTTCGGCAAAACAACTTTATTTTCAATCTGTATTGCGGTACAATTTTGACTTTACTCAGTATTGCAATATACCGGTTTAACTTATAACGCAAACAACCCTATTTTGTGTACATGTGGCATGATACCACACCCAGTCACATTATCCGGACAACAGGCCAAAGAATCCTGGAATACTCTTATATGCTGAGTGCCAGGCAAGTGAGCTATACCAGTACACTTTTTACGACTTAAGTTTTGTCGTGGCCAGGGGTCGTACCCACGACCTCGGACGCTCTTACCACTCGGCCACAGGTGACGGTACGTGAATTTTTGGACAGAAGATGGCAGCAATGAAATTGCATAGAATGTCGTGGGGGGGATATTTGTAGTACAATATTTACTTTAGTCAGTATCGCAATATACCGGTTTGACGGTAGACGTAACAACCCTACGTAATATACTTGAGTGAAGTTCAATTCTACCAAACCGCATAACGTCCAATCGACGGATGTGAGCTCTCTAACCGTTGTCCACCAAACTTGGCGCACTGGGGCGGGCGAAAGGGTGGTGGGGTGAGGTTTGGAAAAAGTCCCTTGTCAAGACCATTTCAACAACTACAGACATGGAAGGTACTATTTCATTTTCAATTTAAGCTTCCTTTATTTGCTCATTTTATGATTTTATTTGAAAGTATAAGAGAGTCAAGTTAAAACGATGATATTTTTAGTAATGTTTATTTTTTGGGGGTTAAACGACCCGCCAGTATTTCAGTCATTTAGAAACTATTTCTACTTGATACAAATAGTGCTGCCACACGACAGTATCACTCCGTAGACATGTGGTATGATACCACACTAAGTCTCATTATTCTGACAGCGAGTCAACAAGTCCTGAAACTACTCTAGTATGCTGAACGCCAAGTACTCAAACCACTCGACCACCGGAGATAAGTTTTTATTTTAGTAAATAAAACGAAAAAAAGTAAAAACCGTAAAACCTTATTCACAGAGGATATCTTTCCCATACCCAAATTTCGATTGATCCTAAAGAACAATAAACGTAAATGTTAACTGGCTATAAAAAGAAAAAAAAGAAAAAAAGAAAATGGGCGAGAATGCTAAATATAAACCCACTCTACACAACCGGGAGGAATCACCATGGAGAAGCTGACACTGCGCCGTTGCGTTGTACCGCTGTCCTGGCAACTCCGACACGTGCTCATTGTACTCGTTTTCGTTATAGTAATCACCATGGTTCAAAAGGCAATTCCTGCAAGAAAATAACTGCTCCCAGAGTGAATTTAGATATACGCTCCCTCATGAATATTCATATACAAAGTTATGAATGAATATTAATGAATATTAATGAACAGAATGGATTTGTTTTTGTTTTTTTCTAGGTATATTGTACGAGCAAAAAAGAAGCTCCTGATTAGACAGCAAGGAATTGTCTGCTGTGTGCCTGCTTTGTTTGCCAATTCGTCAAAAAAAGTCTATAGGAATTTGTTATCATTAACATCAAATGAATATATCAGACGATAAATACTGTATTTCATTTCAATACAAGCGTGAAAATCAAAGTCCGCGTGTGACCTTTCCCTATGTATATACTTTGGAATGAATCTACTCGCCAGTTACGTTGTGTTTTGATATATTGCTTTCATAGTCACAATGTCCTTACAATAAAAATGACAAGGCTAGCAGATAACATTTAAAACCAACATTTGCGATTGCCTTCTTTATTTAACACATTACCACCAGTTTTTCAGTGTTACGTGTCTGAAATTAAATGCAATTTGAAATCTAGAGTTTTACTTATTTTTTTCCATACCAGTAACTTACGGTTCATTTTAGACGATTAAGTAAGGCAATATATGTGCAAAATTTGGCATGTGTGTGTGTGTATGTGTGTGTGTGTGTGTGTGAGTGGTAACGAACTCCCCTTCAAAGGATGCCAGCGTGACCGGTAAGTGAAAAAAAATACCGTACTTGTGCAGATTGTTGACGTATTTTTTAAAGGAGTTCACGGAGCATGTCGAAAACCTCCAAGGGTTGACACGATAGGGCTTCCCGCTGTAAAAGCTGGTTACACTAGGTGCCATGATGAACTCCTTACCCCCGGGACATGCCCTGGAGTCACCATCACCATCGTGGTCGGATCCCAGGCTGAAATATATACACAAAAAATAATGACTCTAAAAAAGCTCAATGGAATTTTAAAACAAACTTGTATTGTATTGTATTGTGTTGTATATGTTTTCCGGCGTAGCTGTCAAAACCTCACTTATGACCTATTTACGGATGATGACGCATATATAGGCCAAATGAATTTTTGAACGATTTCCATTGGTAGAAAATGACTATGTTTAAGAAAAAAAGGATTACGAACCATTTTCTCTTGAGATGACAGTAAGCTCCTGACTGAAATAGAGTTTCTTTGATAATGTATAATATTGTTTTATCAAAACACTTCTTTTAAATACAAATTGAGACCTGTTTTCTGTATCTGCACAGTCCATAAGGCAGGATGGGCCAATAATATTGTTTTATCAAAACACTTCTTTTAAATGCAAACTGGTGCCCCCCCCACACACACACCCTTTCATGTGGATCAGGATGTGCTGGAGCCTCTACCCCCGGAAAATTTTGAAAAAGAAAAACAATTGTGCAATCTGGTGCATGGTGTTTGTTCTGAGGTGCTTCTCTGATTATTGACAATTTAAGAAGCATATACATTGTAATGAAAAAAAACACTAAATTGACGGACATTTCTTTGAAAAAGAGTTAATATATCAAATAATTCAAGCAAAGCATATACTTATCAAAAAGCTGAGCCGAATACATGTAGTGGCCCCATCACACCGGACCATGACCTACACGGACTAATAGAACGTACCTCGGTCGAGGTAAAAATTGCCAAACCTCTTTCGGTGTGAAGGCAATCACGGCGCTACTACGCTCTAAGTATATGCAAAACAGCTTTTACTCGCTATATTCCGCGTGCTCGTCACGCGATTAGGACGCTTCGCAAGAAGTACGTTCACGCGACGCTAAAACCACGTCCCATCACGCTCAAGGCCGACTCCGCTACATTCTCGATACGCCCTCGACGACCTCGCCACGACAACGTTACATGTTTTGGCTAAATTTTCAGATTCAGATCAGATTTTATCGCGGTCGTGGTCCGTTGTGAAGGGGGTTTAAATTAAGAGTTGGAACTAGATACAAAACAGAACTTTATTTGCTTAAAGCATATCATCAACCTGAAAATCGTAATACATGAAGTACATATAATAGGTCACATATTCAAACACTGATGATCATGCCATTCATTTTTACACAATATATGTATATGAAACTATAAGTTAGAATTTTGGTTTCTTACTTGTGACCAAGTTCGTGTGTTCCAACAGACACTGTTACAAAGTACCCTTCGTCCTCATTGAGTGACAGTCTCATTTTCGTGCAGACCCCGTTCATCCATGCTAGCCCGGCCACACCATTGCTCTCGACATTATTGACATACAAATCGTACCTGACGGGATATTTAAAGAATATTTTTCACCATTTTGTTTTATATCAATGTTGGCATATCAATGTAATAAATTTGTTTGTTAAATTGGGTTTAACGTCCAACCAACAGTATTTCAGTCATTTGGAGACGATGTCCTTGTTCGACTTTATCTGAGCAACTCTCCCCATGACCTCAAAAGTATGTGAAGAAAACACTACTTGCTGGATACAAAATATATATAAAAAAAAAAAAAAAAAAAAAAAAAATAAAACGCTTTTCGAGTGGATTTATTAATCATGATTCCTACCCGGTGAACACCATGATGTGATCGTTGTTAGGAAGTCCCTTCAAAGTTTTTAACAAGGGCGACAAAGCGTTCAGATATGCATTTGCATCAGCGAAGCCATTGCCATGGACTCTGGTTGTCGTGCCCCTGGGAGGGAGGTTGGTACCAACTGTGTCCTTCCGGGGCTACAACATAAGTATTCTTTTACACTGGAGTTGGGTTAATGGTGTATTCCGGTCCAGGAGTAAAATACTGGTGTATTGATGTTTAATAAATTAGCAATAATGAATTTGCGTATGCATTCGCGAAGTCTCATTTTAGCATGAAATATACATTTATTTTTTCAGATTAGATAATGTCAAATAGTTCTACACTTTGTGCACA
>CM037788.1:60920034-60970034 GCA_021229015.1 Solen grandis | reverse complement strand
ACTTAACTTAGAAAGAAATACACCAAAATGAGGTAATCTTGAAAAAAATGTTTCAAGACAAGAATTATTGTGCAAAGTAGTAAAAAAAAAGACAATTATTTTCATGTAAACTGCAAATATCTGCAAAGTACACGTTTATTTATTATTTACAGTGTTAAGCTTTCTTTGTCTTGGAAAGAGAAAAGACCACAAATCAAATTAGATATACTGTATTAAGTGTATTTTACTTATTATTGTCGTTAAGGTGCAGGAATGTGATGCGGTGGAACTCCTACTGGTTCATCGATGATTTACGTCACGGAACAGATGAAGAGAAGAATAGAAGAGAAAACTACTTATTCTTTTGTGGCTACATTTACAAGACTTTTACTGTATTACATGTTTTTATATTTTTATATTTTACCACATTTATATAATAGCTTTTATCAAATGCATGTATGTTCAACAGAGCTTAATTTTGTTAACAACTGAAGTCAGGAAAAGCAAGGAGATACCACACACTCGTTTAACTTTACTGGGTCTTTTTTTTCCAGATCGAACGAGTCCCTCTCTTAAAAAGATTGCTGCTGCCAGATGATGACAGAATTACTCTTGAAGAGAAACCCGTCGATGGATCGAGCAGTCGCACATTTCACTGTCACGTGACGACGGTAAACGAGTATACGAACTGAAGCCACTTCCGCTGGTGATCCCAGTCAAAAGTTCACTTCGGCAGTCAAGGTACACTGGTCAGATTCGAGAGCAATCTACACAACCACGATGCAGTCCAGGGAAATTATAACGTGATGTTATCTATGTTCGCTGCAACTCAGTTTTGATTTATATGACTTAATAAGTACATGAACATGTCGAAAGAAAATACAGATACATAATAATTATGATCTTTCACTGACGCTGCGTAGAAAAGATTTAATAGTTTCTTGTTTGTTTGTTTTTTTTGGTCAAATGGAGCCGCATAATCAAAAAGGAGCAACCACCGTTATTACTGTAAAATATTACTGTAAAATAAAACCATGTAATATGTTTGAAATAAAAACACTTTATGAATCAGCTACTTGTATTGACTGATGTAAACAAATCAAGATTCAAAATTCACAAGTCTTCTGTCGGTATTATAAAGAAATTTGACACATTTAATGGGAATCTGGAATCTGATAACTTCTCCCTAAATTCGTCGGCTATGGGTTTTAAAACTTAGTTAACGGACCTTGCAAGAAACCTGATTCATTAAAGCTCAGAAAAAAGGTTTTGGAGATTTTTAGTATCCTTAATATATTCAGATTTTTAAATACATAACGACAACTTGAAAAATCAATGAAACGCAGTTTAATAATACACTTTACAGCATAATGTAGAAAGTGTAGAAAACACAAACACTAAAAACATGGCCGTATCGGACAAGTCTAATTGAACAATCTGCGGTCCTAATGTGATATAGTGCTTGAAATAGGTGAATTTAACTGAAAATTGCAACATATGTTGAAAGCCTTGTAAATATATATTTAATTTTATACATATCATCAGGGTCTCTATATATATAAAAGTAAAATAAGGGTGATAATCACACCCATAAAAAAGTGCAAGGTAAACATTTTATGCCAAAGTGTTGGGTATCGTTACACGACCTAGTTTATTTTCTTTCTTTAAACATCTTTATCTAGTCTCAATGTTCATCGTAACAAAAGCTTTTACAAAAGAAAATATGCTTGTAAATTCGAAGTCAACATAATAAGACATCAAAATCAAGTTTAAACAAACACTTATGTGTTTACATTTTCCCACTCTTTCTTTACATAGTTGCGTAAATTATAAAACATTTGTTCTTTTCCTAGTTGAGAAGTTGTTTTATAAAATTACACAAAAGCCTACGAGATCCGCCATTTTGTAAACATTTGATCTCGGGATGATTTCACGACATTATTTGTTCCTTATTTAACCCTTATTAACCGTCTTATGATAGAAAAATAAAGAGGGGGAACAAGGATATATGGTTACACTTAGTGTATAAGCTAATAATTAATATACTATTCAGCTTTAAAAAGTAAAGACGAGCGGATACAAACCACGCATTTCCCCTTTCTGTTTGAAAAAAAAAAAAAATAGAAATTAGGCGGAAGACAACTCTTGATTTACATGGACCTTTTAGAACATATTTTAGAAATCTCTGAAACAAACGGGCTACAGCTGAGGATATTTGTGAAAATGACATCTATCATTGCCTAGTGGAAATATTAGACCTGATGTTTGTAAATGATGCATGCACATGTTCTTAAAATCTTCTGAAATGGATTTGCATTATTTAAGTCGTGCTTTGCACCAAAATTAATTTTGTTTAGTGATGGCAAGATTCCTGCTTGGCGTTCAACATATACCTTATACACTGTAGGTCAAAAAGGTTACACTGTAGGTTGTCCCTGTTTCAGGATAATTTGACTGAGTGTGGTATCATGCCACATGTCAACGGTGTGATACTGCACTGTGGCGACATTATATCTGTCTCAAGTAGACATGGTCTCCAAATGACTGAAATACCGTCGACAGGACGTTAAATCCAACAAATCCTCAACATTTACCCTTCTGACAAAATTGTATGAAATGATATATAAACAAGGGAAGGGAACTGTATTTCTTTTAGTGAACCACAAAGGATGAAATGTGTCACTAAGTATTCAAGTATTACTTAGCATTAAGTTAGGTTGGTGGAATTGGCTGACAATGATTTAAATTGTGGATAATGTTAATTCAACGAGGTGTTGGCTAACTTTATGGATTATTGCATATTGTTACACAGGTATAACCAAAACGCCATGCTGATAAAACAAATGGTGATCTAGGTATAACCAAATTTGTTATTTTAACTGAGTACATGCTGTGCAATATTTCACGTCTTATCACCGTCTTGCCATATTTCAAGTCAGATAAATGGTTGTATCCATTCCTGTAAAATTACTAGCCAGGTATTAAGTCTAAGGCCGCGCATGTCATGTGCGCCATAACTTTGTATTCTAAGTTTGGAAATGGATTATGAATCACATTGAGGGAAGAAAAACGGGGTTCAAAAATAAAACTCGCATTTCGTCAAAATGCGAGTAGAAAATGAAGTTTGCAAGTTATTTTTAAACCACTTGCGTTTTTTACGAGTGAAAATTTTGGCTTAAACATTTTCTTAAACATGTCTAAATGAGATGATTTCAATAAGATAATCAATAACGTCATCAAAACTTAACAATCCTAGCTTGATTTTAATATCACAAGCCAAATTTACACCATGACCTTGGAAGCCTGATTTTACACTAGTCCCGGTTTCTAATGGAAACGCGTCTGACGCTGATTTCGATCATCAATTGAACAATGTTAAAATGAAAGATATCCAGTTTTTTATTACATATTGTGGTGTCAATGAATTTTGCACAGAATCTGAAATCGACAATCCAAAGAAAGCACATAGATCTAACGCAGTGTGAAGAAATTGGTTGGAGTTGGTTGTCAAACGTTAAACAGTCCGGACTCAAAATCAACGCTCCCATTTTCGGCAAAATACGAGTAGAAAATGAAGTTTGCCAGTTATATTTTAAACCACTCGCATTTTTTTGCGAGTGAGAAAAATTTAAATTTGAGCCCTGGAAAAAAAGATATGATCAAAACATCTATGTGACACTAGTTAATCATACATCTTTCCATTTTGTCAAGTTAAAGATATGTCATAATGAACTGTATAAATAAGTTAATGACTGCACTACATTATTTCCTTTTACTTTAATGAGCACACCCTGTAATATTATAATTTTAAATGATTTATATGAATTATAACTGAATTATTTAAATATGTGCCATACTTTATTGCAATAAATGAAGAAAATTACATTTATGCACTTTGGTCAGAAACAAATTTATTGGAGAAATGTTAAGTGTTTATTAATCAGACAGAAATTTAACAATGATTAATCTTTAATAAAAAAGATAATAAACATGAGGATTTATTGACCATGGCTAAGTAAGGCACTTTTTAAGCTTAACATGAAAATTGTATGGGTTTAATAGTTTCCTACCTAACCATAAGCATTGAATATTGCCACAATTCAATATTTATCTCAAATGTTGTGTTTAAACATAATTTTTTCCTTAACACCTAGTAATGTCGTCAATAATAAATTTTACTGAACTTACTTTGGTAAAATTATGCGATACCACAAAAAAGATTTACAATGTCAGTAGTGTTCGCATCTAATTTCATGTATACAGTAAAACTTACCACCAGACGATGTTTTCGTTCTAACAGCCATATGGAATTTTTTGTAAGAAGCGCTTGGAAAGGGTGTAAAAAGCGTATGTAACATATTTTACAAACTTGTTAAATTGACATTATACCTTTGGTTACTCGCCACACGAAAGTATACGCACTCATGCACATTCTAAAGCTAGTCAGAAAAATGTTTATAATGTATATGTGACATAGAGTTCATACTGAATATATATAAAATTGCCCCTTCATTTTTTCCGGTTACCAAATCCGTGTAGCCTATCGTTAAGGCCATTCTAGGCTAGGGTACGTTCGATCCTAAGACATATACTAACTTTAAAAATGTAGGGTCAGGAAACAACTGGATAAAAATATATGTACAAAAAATTACACTTAACATCACATTGACCGATTTTATCAAGATGAAAATATGTCACTTAATATAAAAAAACAACTTTAAATAGGGTAGTGATTCCTCTCGGGTGCCTCTGTTTACACGGGGACTTCCTGTAAATATCTTGACACATCACTATAGTCTGGTTCCCTGCCGCAATTCAACGATAAAGAAGTGTCAGGGGCAGTTGATCCATACCAGTCTAACGTCACTGAAGCAGCAAAGGTACATTTCGACAAAACAGAAACATAACCTTCAGATCGAGAGACGAAAACGTGAGTATTTATTACGTATTTGTGTTCTCAAGTAATAAATTTTCAATTATTTAAGTGACTCCTAATCGATGGTGAAACAAATTAAGAAGTATTAAGTAAGAAACTGAATTTTTATTAAATTACTTCCTGTTTCGATTTTGTTCATCGAATACCACGTGCGAACTGCAATTTATATTTCATCAAATGTGACGGTTTCGACAAATTCATTTTGTGATATGCTTTGAAATTGTGATAAAGAAGTCAATTAAAAAAAGTTAGCACGTAATTCGTAAATGATGATACAGTTTGTTGATCGGTTTCGACGCACATTTTACAATTATGCGCGTAAATAAAAATAAACGATTTGTGCTATTAATAGTATAAAGTATTTTGACTAATAACTATATTCTTTAATTAAAACAACTATCATATCCTGCAAAGTATATCCCTGAATTTAGAAATCAATAGGTTTTTTCGTCCTTCCGTGTTATCCAGTTTAAACGCACCTTCACTGGTTCCGGCATTTTTGACATCCATGTCTAAAATACATTAGGGGTACCTAGAGGGTATTTTACAAAGTCTTAAAGGTAGTAAAAACTGAAAACCTTTGCAACAGTGCAAAATACAAGTTTTTAACATTTTCCCCGAAAATTATACTCTTGTGTTTTTTTCAGACAGTAGAATTTCACCTGGGCAATTATGATTGAGATGAAACTGGAAAATTCAGTGATCAAAGGATATCACCATTTCCAGATTAGGCCACCTTTAGATACTTTATTGAAGGTAGACCCAGAATATGGTAATGTGCATGATGAAAATGCTGCATTAGTATGGATTCCACCAATTGAGGAGTTTCCTACAAGTATGCATGGGATTGTTACTGACCCACAACGCTTTCCAACGCTAAGTGATATTGCAGGATTACCCATTGGTCATGTTCCAAGAGGCTTAGCAGGTGCATTTCGAAAAATAATAGAATCAGGTGGTTCGGTTAATGCCATAACAAGAGGAGAGCCATGTCAGAGTTTCCCACCTTGGCCTACTGTGCAAGACATTGGAGGTGGAGTTGTTATCCCCTGTGACTTTATAATTAAGTCTGAAAATCAGAAGCATGTACACTTACTACAAAATACTCTTTCTGCCATGCCTGAGAAGGATGCCATGTCTTTAATTGTTTGATTGTACAGTGGAACCTCTCTAAACCGCATAGTGCCCGGACCAACTGAAATGTCCGGTTTTCAGAGGTGTGCGGTTTACAGGGGGTTTTACTCTTTGAGTGTTGTTCGTTATATGTATGGTATTATTCTCCACTTGTTATGTAAATGGAATTATATGTATGTAGACATATATGGCATTACTCTACGTCATTTATGTGTGTGGTATTATTGCATTTTTTATATTTTATTCCGAAATGTTTCTATTAATGGTTTATAATACGTATAATAATTCTAGTGGGTATATATTATTGATACTAAATTCAACATCTCTATTATTCAAAAAGGACTTAAAAATATAACATGTAACGATATACTAATAAAACGCCTTTAACTTGCACACTAAATCATTGTCTACTATGCAGATTTCTTCATTGAAACATACATGGTTAATTGTCACCAATTAGTCATTTAACATATTTTTGCCGTATTATCTACTCAGCTTAAGTTTGTCACAAAATGCATTTTACAGAATAAACATCAGAAAGAGCCGATTATTTTCCTTCTTCCTTACAGTATCCATCAATCATTTACGAGGAAGATAAAATGGTGCGTTTGTTGACGGATTTGTAAAGTCACTACTACAAATATGAAACTCTTCCGGATCTCAAAACGCTCGATTAACAATATTATTACCTTATCCCATCTTTAATCATGCCGGTCAACGTAATTGTAATTGTTCACCGCTAATTGTATTTATCACACACAGAAGATGAAACGTCTACGCCGGTTAATCTCGCATACAGTTTTCAGAAAATAATGTCAGTATATTTTACGGACATGTTCATGTTTTGCCTCGCATGCGGTTTAAAGAGGTGAAAATACTCACAATTTATGTAAATATCACGAAATTATCGTCCGGTATTCGGAATTCGGAGGTTCCGGTTTAGAGAGTGTTTTTTCAATATAGAATATATAGGGAAATAATCGGGAGTTTATACTTCGTGCGGTTTAGAGAGTATTCCGGTTTATAGAGAGTGCGGTTTTGAGAGGTTCCACTGTATAATAAAGAAAATCACATTTTACATGATTTTTTTTCTTCAATTTATTCAAACTATTGACATAAATGTGACACTATTTAATTTCTACAGTTGTACCAATAGTTTATACTGTTTACAGGTATAATTATTAAATACAAAATATTACACTACCAAACAAAAGTGATACTTCAAAACACAACATATGATCAAAACTATCATCTTTTAATTCAAAGAGATGTGACAATAGAAGTCAACATTTTCTTCCCTCAAAGCATTTTTATCAAAGTCATAATCACCTGGAATGCAACCCACATGTAACCAACAATCACACAGATCACACTGAATCCAGCCTCGTTTGACTTCAGTAAGCAGTTTACAAACAATACAATTGTCAGATTTTTCATTGAAGTCTAGACATTTCCTTAAAGTTTTAGTTCTTTTAGAGGTGAATTTTTTATCACAAGCTTTCTTAGTATTCTGTTTATAAATCTTTTTTTTTGCAATTTTTGTTACAATTTTCTTTCCTTGTAAGGCCTTTTTACTCTTTTCCTTCAAATATTTAGCCTTTGCTTGTATTTCTTTTCTAGCAAATTTTTTCACAAATTCATTTTTTTTTCAATGCTGCACTCCGCATCTTTCAGGAGAAGTAAGGCAGTCAGGTATAAGATCAGATTTTGATTGTCTTTTCTTTTGAATTACATCCTAACTATATGGGGGAATACCAGTGTTTCCTTCAAATGAGAAGAAACAGTTTCACTAGAGTCAGTACATGACATGATGTCATGCATAGTACAAGTTGATTCTGATGATTTATTGCTGAAACTAATAGACTCCCTGCTTACAGTGTTTATTACTCACATTATTATTATTATTGTCTGTCAGGGCTATATCTGCAAGTAGAGAATGTCCAGCTAGAGGACTGCTTGAATGTGGATGTTCTTCCAAACAGGTGTTCTGTGCTGGAGAAATGCCTGTATTTAAAGATGGTACTGGTTGTTGGCATCCCTAGGGATCAGTGAAGGAGAAACATCCTGTTTCCTAATCTTTGATCTGTCAACTGGATGTATGCCTGTAGACCTGAACTGTTAGACACTGTTAGGGGTTTGTAAAACTGCATAATAGCTTCATGAAGTTTACCAGCAAAGTTTTCTTTACCTATGCTTTCTCCGGGATTTTTTGTGTATTTACGTACAACTTTATACAAAACTTTTTCAAAGGTCAAAACACTCCATTATCCAATGGTTGAAGAAAGTCGGTTGCATTAGGTATTAACTTGTATAATTCAATTTGCTTCTCTTTGGCAAAGGTGAAGATATTTAAATCATTATGACTGCTCACACTGTCAATAAGTAAAACCACTGGTCTTTCTTGACTTGCATACTTGTCAAAATGTTGCAAGAATTTCAGAAATGTTGTATAATTCATCCAACCCTTCTCTGTATGCTCAATTATTGTTCCTTTTCTACTGCCAATTAATGGATCATATGCAGATGGTTTTGGCTGGGGATAAAAAAGAAATTGGAGGAATGACTTCTCCTTCAGCATTTCTACAAAACATACCTGTTAAACGTTTCTTTGTCTGTCAACTTAAGTGTGGAAGTTTATCAGGATACTCTTTCTTAGTTGGGCCTATCACTACAGCAGTCTTACAACCGATGGAAAACACCGATTCATCTGCATTATATACCCTATGCGGCTTGTCGAGGAGGTGAAGTTAAGATAGAAACTTATAATAACCAGCAAACCACTTATCTAACTGTTCTACTGTAATCTTAGCTCTTGAATTTTCAAGCGAAGATTCTTGTCTTTTCTCAACCAAATGTAAATTGCGTGCCATAAAACTGTATTACCAAGTATAACTAGGTCTGTCATTTACAAATGTAGTTTTCCTCTTTTCTTTCTTTAAAATGCCTTGCACAAAATCTAAAAATTCTGCTGGTCCAAGCCCCATTCCCCTCTTAGACATTTCTGACAACCATTTTGCCAGCTCAGATTCTTCCTTACATGTGAATACTGGACTTGGTCCATTTCTCGTTTCGACTTTAACATCACCGTTAACTCTTCTTCGAAGAAAACGTTCACTAAACTCAAATTTCTTGGCTGTTTTTCTAATATTTCTAAAAAATACCATCACCTCTCCCTAAACGATATGTATGCAAACAATGATAATCGAGTTGACAAATGTGTCAGGGAGCTGTTTGTTTTTTTGTTGTTTTTTTTTGTTTTTTGTTTTTTACTGAAGTCTATCTGAAAGTATTACATTTATTTTGTATATAATTTCAGTTTGTCAAATATATTTGAAATTGAATGTTTTAATATATAATCTTACAAATGTATATCACCAATATGTTGTGAAGAGTTTAACAACGGAATTTAACAAATTATATAAAGTAAGTTTTAAAACTTGGTTAAAGCACCCATGTTGGCCCTTTTCCCATTTGCCGACAGATCGTCCCAAGACGGCAACTGTTAATATTTCTCTACTCAGTGTTTCTTTTTTTTGTGGGGGGTTGTCTATTAAGTGTTTGTTCATATGAAATATATTGGATTTTTCATATGATGTACACCCTTCTAGAGCAGCTTCAAAGCGAAGCGAATCAAGCCGTACCCAAACGCGGTGCTTCCTTCCGGTTTTGAATTGGACTGACTCTGGATATGTGATGATGAGGCTTTCAAAACAATCGGTTTTATAAACCAGCCAGAAATTAATATTGGGCGGTTTCACTTAAAATTTCAGGGAAAACCTTTAATTTCATTTATGAATGCAATGAAATGATATATGTAGATCTATCTCATTGTTAGGGACACCACGTCAGATGTATTTATACAGGTAAGTGTAGCAGCATGTGCTTAAAAATGCCGGTCTTGCTGTTATAGAATGGAAAGCTGTATACATGGGCTGGTGTATTTGAAAAAAAAAAATGACGAATCCCAAGCCGGATTTAGGTTCGATTAGTAGATTTCAAAAAGGTATTCGATGGATTTATACATCATAATTTATTTACTGATATAAATAAAAGTGAGGTAATTTATTTCGTGTTCTTTTTTCAATGTATTCTTAACTCCGTGGATGTGTACAAGTTTGTTCCAACAGAACTTTACTCAATAGTTTAAATGTAACATTAGTACCAGACAAGGGGACGTTAGAAGTATGGTCATGTTTAATTTGTATATGAATGAATTAACTCCCTTTCTACGTAATAAAGGACATAGTGGTATTTTCATTACGGATCAATTTATGTATATTTTTCGCGGAAGATGTGGATAACTGGGCTGATAATGTTATCGAACTTCAATCACAGTTAAATTCGATTTCAGAATTTTGTTATAATACCGATATGACTATAAATGACACTAAAACGGAAATAATTATATTTAGAAAAATGATCTACAACGATCATCCAATTAATATTACCTCAATGTATATATATATATATATATATATATATATATGGGTCTTCTATTCACTCCTAAATTATCTTGGACGACGGCTAAAATTAAACTCGCTGCTCAAGCTAGAAAATCATTCTTTTCAATTAAAGCTTAAAGCATATGAAAGAAATTTTGGAAAGTTTTTACATTTAGATTATTGTAAGTTATTTATCTCAGTGGTAAAACCCATACTTAACTATGGTGCTAAATACATATGTATATAGAACTGAAATCTCAGAAATTCTTGAACAAGTTTAAATACAATATTGTGAAGATTTTCTAGGTGTAAACTATTCTGTAAATTATCATTTTGCCCTAGGAAAAAATTAAATATTGGTGTAAACTTCTTTGTATGCCAGAACTATTTGATGTTAACTAAACAAGAAACTATTGGAGGAAAAAGACTGGGCTTCTTCTGTAAAACATTCATTGTATTAATATGGATTTGGATATGTTTGGCTTAGTAAAGAAATTGTTATTGTAAACGTATTTATCCATGAATTCAAACAGAGAATAACTGATTGTAAATTGCAAAATTGGTTAGAAGAACAAAATATTCAAATCTATGTTAAATTCAGAAAAAAAAAATTATCTATTGACATGCTATTTTATGTAAAGAAATCATTATCAAGGTTTAGATGTTCAGGTCAAAAGATATTTATAGAAACTGGGCGGCATTTAGGTATACCTAGACAAGACTGACTTTGCCAATACTGTTTCCGAAATGATTCTTATATCCAGGATGAGTTCCATGTTGTTTTTTGTTGTTGTTGTTGTTGTTGTTGTCGTTGTTTATTTGTGATAGATTTGCCCAAGAAAGGCATCGTTATATTTCTCCCTGGCAATCATGAGTATATAATCTATTTTTGTAATTTATTGAAAACTGTTGACAAAATTTAAAATATTGCTTTTTTGTTAAAAAAATAATGAAAATTATTGTCAGTTTATGTAGTTAATATGTAGTGACATATATATATATATCGTATTTTGCTTGTTGATATATATACAATAATTATGTAAGTTATCCAATTGAAAAAATGGAACTAACCCGTGGTAGAGTAGCATAACTAATTTATCTGTCTATGTACAATCAGAATAATATTCATGTTGCCATTGATTTGATTTGAAATTATATTATATGTCAATATTCCTATCTATGTACACTTTCAGCATTGTCTTAATTTCTACAATCTATTATTAATTTTAAGGAAAAAATCATATTTGTTAAAACTATAATTATACTTATCACAAATTGATAATTTTATCTTCATGACAATATATGCCCTAGTGTGTGTTTATAAGGATTTTGTAGAACTATGCAAATAAACAGTTGCAGTTGCAATTAAAAAACAAATCCTTTCTTTTCTACTTTAGAGCTTATTTTCTTACTGTGTTTACTTTGTATGGCAGTAAATCCGAAAATTAAAATCAGGTACAGTGTGCGTGTGTGTGTGTGTGACTTTATCTATCTTTATGCTTAATTTAAATGAATAAAATCAAAAATCAAGTTTGATTAATAACTGTAATTGCTATTTAAATTCTGCAACTGATACCCATGATTTTATTAGAAAGTCTTCATTTTATTTAAAATTCAACTTTTTACACTTTGTCATGGTTGATTAATTATAGTTTATACTTAATTTAATGTGTCTCTTTCAAGCCAACTAATATCAGATTGGAGAGAATATTGAATTTATCATGTAAGAGAAAGTTCTTATGTAAAATATTCATGAAATTGTTGATTTTACTAAATGGAAAGTTCAAACCGTAGATTTGCAAGTTTCATTCATATAGATTTTGAAAAAGAACATTGAAAAGAATGATATATATATTGGCTTTCAATGAAAACAACATACATGTTTAACAAAAGAAAAAGAATTTATTTTTTCTGTAACATAACCATATAAGAATTTATTTATTTTTTTTATTTTTTTTTGTAGTCAACATCCTAAAACAATAGCCTGTGTTAGTGACTCCCGGTGTTCAGAGATTATTTCTTCTATCTCCCTTTAAAGGTCACTGTAGACAGTCTTTACAGTACCTATTGAAATAATGAAATCCATGCTCTGGTAATTTATTTACAAATTATAGTCGAAACAAATGATGCATAAGTGTGGTCCAAGGAAAGGTTGACTCAGTGTCTGGATAATGTGACTGGATTGAACTACCTGATAACGTTACCTGATATTTTGTTAATTATATCACGCCTGGTACAATTCCCGTTATACATAGTACCGGGCCAACCATGCAGTCCGATGGCTCCTCTCAAATCTAGTGATTTTGGTGCGACCTGCCTTCAGGAATGATTTACGGTAATCCATCCACCATTTAATTATGATCATGTCCAACAAGTGATCGTGGGAATTTCATAGTAAATGCAAGCCTTTAAAGACTTTGAGACTATCACTCCGAATCAATTTGCACTTAAATCTTTTTGAAGCTTTTGAAGGACCATGATTATGATTTGATAATGGATGGATTACTCATCATCTATCTTGCTGGGCTCGGTGCACATTTCCTTCATGATTGTTCAAAACAAACCCATTGAAATTTTATTTCTGGTAATATACTACGTGTATAAACATGGATACATGAATTGAATACATCGTTTCTCAATAACCGATAACAAAGCCAATGCCACTTTCAACTTTTATTTAATTTTCAAATTACACTGCCACAGGTATGAAGCAAATTAATGGCAATGCATTTTGTCATTGTTATAGGATTATACATGCATAACTTAACATCGCATATTATTTAGTGTTTTAAATATCTTTAATATCAATAAATACCAAAAAATAAAAAATTTGTTTTCAAACTTGTCATAAAACTTTGACTGGTTAAGACTATTCAAAATCTGCCATAACACTCGAGTTGAAAATCAAAACTGTAAGAAGTCGCTGGTTAGCTCCCTTATATACAACAATAACGCCGCTTCACTTTTCGCTTTGCTTTCTATCAGTTTAGTTTTAATCATATCAATATAAGAATGGCTAGGATAAACATTCAAATCCTAAATAAGGTTGCAGTCACACTGTCACAGACAGGGTCTTCTAAAAGCACTCCAATCGTCCCCATGTGTTTCGTCCTATCGGCACAGCAAATAATACCTTCTTGTGTCTGACCATGACAACAAACGTCCTTCCAAAGTCAGTTTGCTTGTGGATGTTTCAGATCAAATAACTACTTCATGATATTGTCTGATTTCAATCAAACGTCAAACTAACTCATTTTGGAAGCAGGCCAGCATTCTTCCTCTTCTGCAGAACAATGTTCAACAATTCGTCAAACAGAACATTAACGCCGTCACCAGTGGCAGCGCTGGCCTCGTAAAGACTGCAAAATAAGGTTAAGATAGGCAAACATTAGTTATAGGAACCGGTTCCAAACTGTAACAATTAATCGAAATAATCAGGAGCCTAAATAGTTTTATCGATAAATTGTCATTCGATTAATCGATTATTCAGTTATCTACATCTAAATAGCGACGTTTTAAGTGTTTGGTGTTTAGAAACTCTAAAAATATAACTAATAATGTACTATTTTTCTGGAAAAGTATATACATTTTAATAAGATTTAAAGCTTTTCAGCTAGGGAGATATATCAAACGGTTGTGGGTCTTATCTAAAATAGATAAAATGTTCTTACTTCAGTTTTCGACTAACGGCCCATTTTTTAGCTTCTTGTGTGGAAATGATTCGCTTTCCAGATTTTGTATCCACCTGAAGCATACAGAAATAAAAACAAGTGCATTTTATATACAACCTTGAAAGGGTGTCCAGGAAACTTAGTGGGTCACACACTGTCGTTTCACCAACAACACGCGGATATGATCCCCGGCCGCGATCCGACTTTGTGAGAGAGGTGATCTTGAAGTAACTTGACAAAGTCCATAATGTCTACATAGCATTTAGTGTTCAGATAAAAATCCTACCTATTGTAATTCAAATCAAACTCAATATAATTGGGCGGATTTCATAGTGTATGGATATAAATTGACGGTCCTTGCTCTGCTGTCCAAGCATTACTATGGAAACGACTAAATGACGAAACGTGGGTCTGACAAGACATAAATTTCAAATATGATTTGGTAGAGTCTAATAACTTGAGGTCTATCTGTGTACAATTTTATCTCAATTTGCAGAATTATAGACCCATTCTAGTTAAATCTTGATCACCCCACGTTAATTTTATGTAAAAAGTTATTTCGGTTATTCGCCCGTTCTCTGAGTTCTCAGGTTTCATTATACCCATCAAGAACGCCGCCATCAGAGCAAACGAGAAGACTTTCAAGAGCGATATCGTCTTCTGGCCAATCGTAATAAAAACTGTTGGGATTAAAGCAGCATTCCAAGTTTGTGATCAATAAGAAGCTCTGAAAATTCAAATTTATCATAAGAACACGGCAAAACAATAAAGGTTTACTCTGAACAACACAATTATTATACTGCAACGTTCAGTCCTACTTCTTCCCAGGACATTTATATTTATAGAATATCTCCCGTTCTGCGTTGATAAGTACATGTATGAGTTAACGATTAAACGTTTAGCGTTTAAATTTTAAATGTTACGGAATTAAATCGCAAGTGACGAGAAGCGGAGTGCTGCGGTAAATCTAAAATTTAAAAGATAAACGATAACATATTACAGTTTGTCGCATACGCAATGCTGTTTTGCCTTTGACCTCGCATTATGGACACGCCTCCCGTTAGATTGACAGTTCCACCATAATTACAGTTTCTCTATATCAAGACCTCACGATTCGTTTTATGTAATAATTTTCAAATTTTGATAGAAATACAAGCATTTCATTGGACGATTAAGTAGGACAAAATGTATTACTTATAACGCGTGGTATACATATACCAGAGATGTGAAAGCCTAGATTTAATGTACTTCCGTGCATATACCAAGTGTATAAGATGTTATTATCCACGGCTTATTGACCAATCAAATTTCACTTTATAATCAATAAATTATTTACCTTGTTGGCGACTAGCACAATCTCGTGCACACCACTGCTGTATTTGTTGACTTCCTTCAGCCACGTGTCTAAACTGTCGAATGAGGCTTGGTTGGTGACGTTAAACACGAGAAAAATGGCGTCGGACTGCCCGTACAATTCATTTCTGACATCAATATATTCAGGACTTCCAGAAAGATCCCATAAATGAACACGCACTGGATAACAGAAGAAAAAAATACAAAAGATTTGAAGTAGTCAAAAACTAAAAAAAAAAAAATTAGACCCAACTAGAAAAAGTCTTATATAGGCCCAACATTAAAATGCTATACATGACGTATTGTGTTTTTCTTTTTCTCTCTTATTTTTTACCTACATGTATTTGATATAAAAGTCTAGGGCTATCTACTTAAAACCCTAGAAAAGGCAAAGGTACTCATTTTCTACACAAGAAAACCTCTTCACAGCAGTGAACATTTTTATTATACCCCCGAACACCAGACTAATGTCTTTAACCAGACTGGCGTCTTTACTACGACCCAAAGAGCCATTTTTGAAACGCCAATCGTGGCAGTAAGAAGACCAAGGAATTCTCTTTAAAATATCCAAATTTCACTCATCCGTCACACGGGGTCCTGTTGCTTGCGTTCTGCGCGTGTTCAAGGCGTTCCCACTATGACCTTACCGCGTCAATGACGTTTTTACTGCGTTTACACTGCCATCCTATGGCGTTCTGATCGGTCAGCCGGGACGGTGTTTACTTTGAGTATGTTGAAAATAGCTGCCGTCGGCCTGCGACCTTGTGCATCCTTATGGAATCCCCGTTACGTCTTTCGGTGTTCTCATCACGATCCCTCGACGTCCATGACGATTCGACTTTAACACTACTGCGTCCTTGGTCGCCGTAAAAACGCAGTTAAGACGCCAATCTGGTATGATTCACAGGTGCTTGTTTCTGTATCACTTCCATTTACGAATATAACAAATTAACGTACACGGACGGGTGGGGCGTCGGAGGGGTGTTTGGGGCAGCCGTGGTGGGGTTGTTACAGGTGTAGTTGTTAATGTGTAGTTTTGATATGCCTTAAATTTCATTGAGTACTCACATTCGTTGCCCTTCACATTTTGTATCTTGAACCCATAATCCACGCCAACTGTTGGCTGGTACCCACCACTGAACTGAAATAGATTCGTATATTCATCAAAGAGAGTGAGTGTGTATAAAGGAGCTACTGAAAAAGATCGTATTTAAATAAATGTATACTTTAATTGAAAATAAAAATCAAGATTTGGTAAAGCATAAAATAGGAATTTGTCAAAGGATGTGTATGTTTTTTTCTTCTTATTGTTGTTGTTGTTGTTTTTTGTTTTTTATTTTCAGATGATTTACAGGCGGTTTTCCGCCATATTCCCATTGCTAGAAAGTATATATTTCACACAGGCAGCACAAAATTGAATAGCAATTGCCAAACAACTGATCAATTTATATACCGTTAAATAACAAAGGTCTACAGAGGTAGTCCCACGAGCTATCCTGTTCAAAATTCTACACTGGTTAGTCAGTTGAGGTTGTAGGATTAATTACAGATGTATAATTTTCAAAGGTTTGAACCAATATTTTTTTTTCTAAAATTACACTGATTGGCTTCATATAACTGGTATAAAACTAGAAAAACGTTACCTTGCTCTCACAGAAATGCTTTATGAGACATGTTTTGCCAACGCCCGCATTACCGATACCAACAACCTGTGGTGGAGAGGAAACACATTTTAGAAGATAAATCATTATTATAATTATCATTAAATGTTACTGTCTGAGTTAATGCAGCTCGTTCATAGATGATCGGAAGAAATGAACAAAAGTTTTTGTTGTTGTTGTGTGTTTTTTTTCTCTCCCTCGTTAATGTTGTTGAAGTCTTTGTTTCCTGACAAATAAACTCGGCAAGTGTAGGTCACATTGCACGGGAAAACGCTATTTTCGTAAACGCCTACCACTGGTAAATCGATTAAATCTCCGTGGTACCACGTGACACGTTCTGCAGCGTGGCTTCTTCAGCAGTTCCAGACAACTAATTCGTAAGTTCAGCCTTTGGAGTGAACGTATGCGCAATGAGTAACAATGATGGTAATAAACTGATAAACTGATGAGTGACTATGGGTCTGCTGATGAGTATTGGTAGCGTAATACACACAAATGGTTAAAAATCAAAGTCTTAGTCAATGGCTATCTGTGAACGAGCTGCTTTAAAGTAAAGTAATTGTACAGTGTTATTTAGACTTATTCGCTTAACACAAATATAACCTCCAAGAGGATACACTTTTGAGCTGGTTTTCAAAAACAACCTTCAAAACTGCGTTTTTCTTTGTCATTTGTGTGTGTGTGTGTGTGTGTGTTTTCATTGTCGCAAAATACGTACAAAAGGGTGTTGTTGTTGGGATTCCTGAATTATTTAAATTCATACTATGACTTGTCCAACATATTAATGTAAGTCTTGGAAGAACAGGTAGTGACAATGATATTAATACTGCCAATACTTGAATGACATTTATCGAACATAACATGAACAACAATTTTGTGACGATGATTACCACTGAAATGGCACATTGTTGTAGGAGAGAACGAAGAAAGAAATAAGTTATCGACAGAAGAAAGGTTGATGCTGATTGATGATGATAATGATGGTGAAAATAATCAAACAAGAGGCCCATGATGGCCCTAAATCGCTCACCTGAGATAAATAGGTTGACCCAAGGAACATCTGTACCAATTTATTTTAAAATCTGGCCAGTAGTTTTGAAGAAGATAATTTTTAAAGTTTTCATATTTTTTTTCTTTTTGTTGCCATGGCAACCAGAGTTCTACATGGATCAAGTTTATTTTAGCAACTTTTGTGAAGGTTGACCCAAGGATCATCCCTGCCAAGTTAAATCTAAATCTGTCCAGTGGTTTCAGAGGAGATCTTGTTTAAAGGTTTCTCTATATACATATAAGGCAAATAAGCCCCGCCCCTGGCGGCCTTGTTTATTTACGAATCGGAATAATTTTAGCAACTTTGGTAGAGGTTGGCCCAAGGAAATCTGTACCAATTTATTTTAAAATCTGGCCAGTAGTTTTGAAGAAGATGATTTTTAATTTTTTTTTATTTTTTGTTTGTTGCCATGGTAACCAGAGTTCTACATGGATCAAGTTTATTTTAGCAACTTTTGTGAAGGTTGACCCAAGGATCATCCCTGCCAAGTTTAATCAAATTCTGTCCAGTGGTTTCAGAGAAGATGTTGTTTAAAGGTTTCTCTATATACATATAAGGCAAATAAGCCCCGCCCCTGGCGGCCATGTTTTTTTACGGATCGGAATAATTTTAGCAACTTTGGTAGAGGTTGACCCAAGGAACATCTGTACCAATTTATTTTAAAATCTGGCAAGTAGTTTTGAAGAAGATGATTTTTAAAGTTTTCATTTTTTTCTCCTTTTTGTTGCCATGGCAACCAGAGTTCTACATGGATCAAGTTTATTTTAGCAACTTTTGTGAAGGTTGACCCAAGGATCATCCCTGCCAAGTTTAATCAAATTCTGTCCAGTGGTTTCAGAGGAGATGCTGTTTAAAGGTTTCTCTATATACATATAAGGCAAATAAGCCCCGCCCCTGGCGGCCATGTTTTTTTACGGATCGGAATAATTTTAGCAACTTTGGTAGAGGTTGACCCAAGGAACATCTCTACCAATTTATTTTAAAATCTGGCCAGTAGTTTTGAAGAAGATGATTTTTAAAGTTTTCAAATTATTTTTCTTTTTGTTGCCATGGCAACCAGAGTTCTTCATGGATCAAGTTTATTTTAGCAACTTTTGTAGAGCCTCACCCAAGGAACATTCCTGCCAAGTTTCATTAAATTATGTCCAGTGGTTTCAGAGGAGATGTCGTTTAAAGCAAATTGTTGACGACGCACGACGCACGACGCACGACGGACGACGCCGGACGCCGGACGAAGGGCGATCACAAAAGCTCACCTTGAGCACTTTGTGCTCAGGTGAGCTAAAAAGAGATGCATGCAATAACTTGTACCTGGCGTGTGCCATAAGTACTTCAAAAGATCTTTAATTAAGTCACATACTTTAATCCAAATCAAATTATCCACGGCGTCTTGTGGATTTGTGGTGAGATGACCTCGCTGTCTATCCATCGTGTCCAAAGCGAGAATAACACATGTTTCAATAAGCTAAATATGATTGTCCGGTTGTTGCTGCCCTGTTGCATACCTGTAAACAAAACAATGCATTGTGGGATAGGGAAATACCAAGTCAAGGAAGTTTTAGTTACGCAGTATTTTATTTATATAATATAAATATATTTATATTATTTCAGGTGATTAAAATTATTTTTCCAATTATCAGTTTTATTTTGATGTTTTATGACGCTATTTCAAAAAAAGAAGTTTACGTTTGTTCGGCTTGACACGTAATTAATCCTAAAAATAGATCAGAAAACACCTATTTTTTTATATGAGCATGCGCAAGCTGATGTTACCAACTTCCGGATGTAAACAAACATGTGAACCAGGATGTAACAAGCCTTCCCGAATTGTGACGTGCTTCTGTCTTAAACTAACAGGGACATTGAGTGGAAATGGCAAATATAATTGTTGCTTACATTTTTTGGGTGTCAGGTGGTCTTTTCGGTTTGCACCATTTTTATCTAGGCCGAGACAAGCATGCGTTTGTTTGGTTCATGTCCCTTGGCGGTTTCTTTTTTGGATGGCTCAGAGATTTGTGGAGACTTCCAGAGTATGTCTGTGAGGCTAACAGAGACATTGGGTTTATCAATGAATTTGCTGCCAGACGACGAGATCGCACAAAACCACCATTTCACGTTGTAAGGTTTGCCGGACAGATTCTAATTGGTATGTAATTAATGTTCAAAAGGACATTCATATTGAGATTACATGATTAAATCTTCCAAATGATTAAATATTATAAGTTAAACAGGAAGCAAACTATTTTGTTTGAATCGAAGCGACATTCACTTTTTTTGTTCTTACAATTAACTACAGGGTGGATAGGATCTTGAGTAAGTATTTATTCTGAAAGCGTGTAATCTACACTTTAAGATGATTTTATATGTCTGTAAAAGGTGATATTGTTATATTTTCATATTGTCAATATCTCCTTATGTGGCAGTAGGAAAGTAGCATGACATGCTGTGCATCTAATTTATTGGATTGATTTGAGATGATAGGTTACCTTTCTTTTCGACTAATAAATAATTAAATAATTAATATTTATGTTACATGTATGTATGTGACATCTGCGGTTGTCGGACATTTCTGTAAATGACTAGTTTGGTAAATTGATTTTATATAGTAATTGGTTTGATGTTTCGATAAATTGATTACCTATGCTAAGTATGTCATACCTATACGTACATTAAAATAGATTGTTAATATACGGAACTTAACAGTTTCCCCCCTCCCCGCCCTCTCTCAAATATTTAATATTTTTTCTTTCATTAATCATTATTCCTTTTTATTTAATATATTAAAAAAAGTGCCACTGAATTGATTATGTTCCGTGCATTAAGCATAATTTTACCGAACATTTAAATACAACAGAAAAATGACCAATATATAACTTTTTTATTGTTTTAATGTATTGAATTTAATAATAATGATATTTACATATTTTAGTGTTAATCAAAATAAAAAAAATCTAAAAAAGAAAGAAAATCAAAACAAATTCCTTAAAAAAGAAACTTTTTACTGTTTATTAATTTATAAAACATGCATTTAAATGTTATATACATATCATAGGTTAACACTATTAAAAATCAATTTACCAAACGGGTCAATCCATCTGTTAATCACATCTGCTGCCTTACCAGACATGTGCACATCCCAGAGTGATAGCAATGACTCTGCTGTACCGTACCACTATAATGCTATATTTAAAGCCCAAGTTGACATGTGCAGCTTGAAATATACAACTTAAATGTGTGTGGGTAGAACCTTCAGTATGCATAACTTAGGTGAAAAAATGCTGTGTTATTGTTATGGTGGTCATCATTTTGTTTCCCACACTCATGACTGGGTACACTTTTCCCCTGGCATTTACTTCATAATTTATAGATATCATATGTGAAAATGCAATAATACAATAATGAATTCATCATTTTGGATTCAATGTCAAGCTGCTTTATTCATGTTCAAATATAACTATATAATTGTATGAGTCATAATTATTTATAACATTCATGTAAAACAAGTTTTCACCAATTATATTTTATACAAACAAATGCATTTCTTGATGGTGCCTGGATTGACCCTGTACTCTGTATCTTGGAAAGAACTACTTTTGAGAATGATTTGTTTAAGTTGTCAAGTATTGGATTGAATAAGTGTTAATTGAATAGTACATTCCTCTAAAGTACAAAAGATTAAATCAGTTATCTTGAGTGTTATTGTTAAATCATTTAGATGTTGCTTTTAAATAGGTACGTTCAACCACAATATCACACATATTTATTGACCTTAATCTCAATTCTCTTACATACCTTGGAAATTTGTTTAATTTCTATCAACTCCCACTCAAGAAAAATGTTGGACCAGTACTTTGTGCCTTTAAAAGATAGTGAAAGATTCTCATCACTAGTGAGGATTGAACTCACAGTCATTTATTAACGTGACGCCAAAACGCCCCGAAATGAATATGCATATCGGTATGAATATGCATATCGGTTTAACCAGTGAAAAGCTGTACAAACCTCCGACAAACAAATGCATGTGAATCTTGCTTTCAATAGTTACCTTAAGTCAACAACCTCCAACAAACATTTGGTGGGGGGGATATACCTGTTTTTGGCGTCAGGTTAATTGAGTGATCAGTTGGCAAATTCATAATTCAGCACATTCACACTTTACACTTTGGTAAGAAAATGCTCAACCTTTTATTTTTTTCAGGTTGCATACTTGCATATCTGTGTCGCTTGGCAATTCCTGAGGCAACTTTGAAGGATGCTGGAATTCTTGGAAGTTTCTTGATGGTGGCTTTGCCAATTCTGGGAGCAGCTATTGGTATGCATTTTAAGCTATCCTAATTGTAAAAAATACCTTTAAATTCATTCTTGTTTAAGAACGTAACACATACCTATGGTATTTTATCTACAGTACATGATTCCAGTCTAAATTCCTTATTTAACAGATTCTTAAAGGTGTGATGTGTATGCTTTTCTTCAGTTTCAACATTACAATTATCAGTGAATGCTGTGTATGGATTTCATCGTCCTCAAGATTAGATGTGTGACCTTGATGTTTTATTTTTCCTTGCTACAATTTAACATACAGATTTTATGACTGCAAATCTGAAGGTCATGGGTTTGAATCCTGTTTCATGGCCCTCCCAGGCTCAAAGTACTGACCCAACGCAGGAACCATTGCAAGGGAATGGATTAGTATATTGAAGTTAAAATAACTTGTTTCCCAATCAATGTAAAAAAATTAAAGTTATACAGATCTTACTATATGCCTTTACAAATTTTGCACGGACATACATGTATTATGTTTTCACCCATGGCGTTCGGGCGGGCAGCGTCCTTCGAAGTGTCTGGACTCCTATTCAAACATTTTTGATCCAATCCTCTTCAAACTTGCTGACAATGTTTATGGGCATAATATCTCGGACAGGTTCAATTTCCAGCCATATCACCCCAGGCATTCCTGGATTATGGCCATTGTTTTGTTGAAAATATGTGAAATTAACAGTGTCCAGACTCCTATTCAAATAGTTTTGATCCAATTGCTTCAAACTTGCTGACAATGTGAATGGGCATAATATCTTGGACAAGTTTGATTTCCAGCCGAATCGCCCAAGGCACTCCTGGATTATGGCCCTTGATTTGTTGAAAATATGTGAAATTAACAGTGTCTGGACTCCTATTCAAACAGTTTTGTTCCGATTCTCTTTAAACTTGCTGACAATGTGTATGGGCATAATATCTCAGACCTGTTTGTTTTCCAGCCAATTCGCCCCAGGTACTTCTGGATTATGGCCCTTGATTTGTTGAAAGTGTGAAAAATTAACATTGTCTGGACTCCTATTCAAATAGTTTTGATCGGATCCTCTTCAAACTTGGTGACAGTGTGTATGGGCATTATATCTCAGACAAGTTTGATTTCCAGTTGAATCGCCCTAAACACTCCTGGATTATGGCCCTTGCTTTGTTGAAAATATATTTAATTACCAGTGTCTGGACTACTATTTAAAGTGTGTTTATTTGATCCTCTTCAAACTTGCTGACAATGTGTATGGGCATAATATCTCCGCCAAGTTTGATTACCAGCCAAATCACCCCAGGAACACTAGGATTATGGCCCTTGATTTGTTTGATCATGGTGAATTTTGGGACAGCATATTTTACGGGCATATCATGCTTTGACTCTTAGAGCTCTTTTGTTGTTAATTTTCAATATTTCCTTTCATATATAGATAGTGATGCTTTTTCTTACAGGTGTGAGTCTAGTTGCTAATATTGGCACACAAAAAACAGACTTTAAATGGTGCCTCCTAGGATCTGCATGTGGACTTGTATGGCTCCTTCAAGAGGAACAGTCTCTTATTGCATGTGCATTAATATCATCCGTGGCTGCATCCTGGAAGTGTGAATGGGACCCCACAAAGCTCCCTCCCCGGGGAAAATGTAGGTGTATCACACGGGTGTTTACGCTATCCATCTGTGGAATGATTTACCTTGCCATGTTTGGTTCAATGATCTATTTCAACGTCCACATTACATCAGCCGACGGGGTGTCCGTGCCAATGCACGAAGCAGTGCACAATTTCTTTCAGTCCCCAGCATGGAAAGAGATGAAACAGACCATGGGCAAACTATATGAGTTCTGTCAGATCAATGGTTGGGGCAAATGTTACTATCTGCTGCTGGAGCAACTTGATCCAACTGGAGAAACACATGCACATAAGGTAGACAGAAATTTTGATTTTTTTATCATCATACTCACTCTTCATTCATTCAGCATCAATATATCCTGATGTCTATGATAGACAAGTGAATATAAGATAGAAAGCAACTCTCATTCTTACAAAGTGGTTACTCAGTTGTAATGCACTGGTCTGCTAATCCAGGGGTCCGGGGTTCAAATCCCGGTAGAACCTTGGAAAATTTCTTTGACACTTTAATGTGTTCCCCGCCTAACTAGAAACCTAGCGCTGATTCATCCAGACAGTGGTTAAGGGGCTTCGCGTGTATTGGTGCTATACATTTAAGAACCAGGGGGTCAAGCTAAGGTTGTGCACCCGAATCCCTTGTATCTGCATCTGTCTCTGTATGTAAATGCATCTGTCTAGAGGTGCTAAGGGAGGGCAAGCCTGACAGAAAAAGTCCAAGAGAACAGAAGTCAGAGGTGTGGGGTCTTAAAGGTGTTCTCTGTCAAAAACAGCTGCACCATGCACAATACGCCTGAGCGTGAACGCAAACAATAACATTCTTTCACAGACTAGGATCCTTTCCAGATTTTAGCTCTTTTTTTTCCATTTAGCTAGGTTGACTGCTCGCAAACAGAAACATCAACAGAGCGAAACTAGGCTAAGTGCTTATATAAATATATGCAATTAGCCTACATACACTCTCACCCCCCAATGTGTTCTTTTATGTGAACCAGGAATGGAGAAAAGTATGACAAAGGTCTTAGAAATACATGAATATGATATTTGTGGGCATTTTGTAAGATTTTGCTTTATATATATAAAAAATCAACCATTATCATCTATATCATGCCTGTTTATTGTGGTAACTGCACAGCAACACATACAAATGATCAGTGGCCGAGTAACGAGAGCCTCCGCCCATTATGCGATTGCTGTGGGTTCAGTCCCCAGCCACCAACGTAAAAAAACATAAAAGATTGTTCAAGTATAGTTACCTTGCTTGGCACTCAACATATAAAGGTAGTTCTAGGACGGATTGGCCCGGTGTCAAGATAATGTAACTGGGTGTGGTGTCATGCCACATGTCTACAGTGTGATATCACAGTGTCGCTGCACTACGTCTGTCTCATATAGACAAGAGACCCCAGATGACTGAAATTAAACATTAAACCCAAAACAAACAGTCACATCCAAAAACAGATTGAGGGGATGGGGAGGAGGATAAATAGTTCTTTTAAAAAAGAAATAGCAGTAGATACCAAAAGTTTGTTTTCATTTGAGGTAAACATGCATACACATTAGAATATCAGATACAGTTTAATCCTTTCCCTCATACAGACTTATTTTGACGCCCTCAATAGGTATCACATAAAGCCTGATCTGCAGAAAACCACAGTTAAACCTTACCAAATTTAATTACAAAAACCTCATTTCCAGACCACTGAGGAGCAGCGAACAGCATAAAACCTGATCAGCCTGCGAGTTACTCGCAGGCTGATCTGGGTTTATGCTGTTTGCATAGGTCTTTTCATGGTGTCCTCTATGAGGGAAAGGGTTAAGTCAATTCAAATAAAATATTCTAATTATCATGCTAGTGGCTACTGGCTAGTGTATCTTTGTACTGGCTTCTGAAGATATCAGGATTTTGGAAATACTTGTACATTGATCTTCATAACCTTCATAATCTGTTGATTAGCTGAGTCTTGGTATTTGAAATTTGAAGAAATTTTCTTTACCAGGTGTTAGAATTTGAAGATCATGAACGCCCAACGCCAGAAGATATCCAGGCTCGTTGTCGACAGTTGTCGCGGAAATGGCATCCAGACAAGTATAAGAGCAAGACAGAGAAGGAGGAGGCCCAGGCAAAGTTTATAGAAATACAGGGTGCCTGTGATAGTTTGGATTCAATACGAAAAAAAAGGACAGAAAAAAATATGAAGTCTGATACTTCAAGTAGAAGATCTACGAAAAAGGAAAATGAAGACTTATGATATGTTTGTAGATGTAGGATTCGATAGAGACATGTGAACGTATGTGATTTAAAAGGGATGTATGAACTTCTAATATGTTTCTGAAAGATGCAATATTTGAAAGGGTTGCGTGAAATTTTGATTTAATTTCGATAGATCTATGTAAGATTTAATAGGGATTTGTGAATAATAGGGTATTGTGAAGTTGTGATATGTTTCCTTTATATGTAAGATTTGAGAGGGATGCTTGAAATTTTAGTATGTTTCCCACCGATTTAAGTTTTAATAGGATATGTAACCCTATGATGCTCTTATAGATGTAGGTTTTACATGTAATAGGAATTCATGAACTTATTCATTCATAAAGATTTAAGATTCTACATGGATGTTTAAACTTTTGATGTTATTCCTACAGATGTATAATTTAATAGGGCTGTGTGATAGATGTAATGTTTAAAAGGAATGCATGAACTTATGATATGTTTCCTTAGATGTATGATTTAATAGGGATGTGTGATATTTAATAGGAATGCATGGACGTATGATATGTATCTTACAGTCATAAGATTTTCATGAAGAGGTATATGTGTTTCATAGAGGTAGATGTTGCATTTAATAGGGATTTGTAAAAAAGGGTTATAGATGTATATGTTGGATTTAATAGAGATTTGTGAAGAAGGGGTTGTGTCTTTAGAAAGAGGTAATTGTTCATTCAATATTACCCCCAAATAGTTGTTTGCTTTGCTTCATTTAGGATTTTAGTTTTTAATATTGAAAATAAGGAGGAAAAAAAACAGGATTCCCAAAGTTTGCTTTGAAGGTACCTGTAGTACTAGCTTGTATCATATACAAGATTTTTAGATCAAGTTAATCTTTGTTTAAATGACTTGACTAATTAACTTGACTATTTGAGTTTACCGTCGCTTCGACAGTATTTCGGTCATATAGCGACGTCCAGCTAATTACAGGTGAAGGAAGACCCCGAATGCACGGAGGCATACGGGTAGAACCACCGACCTACCGCAAGCCAGCTAGAAGGCTTCCTCACATGAATATCTGAATGTCCCTGATGGGATCCAAACAGCGGTGAGGGGCTGAGTGAGTGTTAAAGTCAGCGACTTTACCCTCTCGGCCACGGAGGCCCCTTTATTTAAATGAACAAAACACACACACAGAGATTTGATCATTGAAAAATCTAATAGCTTTGACCTATGATTTTTGAGATAGCTTTGAATTTAAAACTTGCCTTATAATTTATTTTTTCAAACATTTTATTTGAAATGCTTTAGAAACAATGTCTGAATAGGGTATTTTTTGAGACTGGGACATTTTTATATTTTTTGTAAAAACCTCAGATTTTTGTGTTTAACAAAAAAGTGATTTACAAAGTGACAAGTTTTTTCAGCAGTAGATGTTTTTAAGGAACAATACTGTTCTATGTCTGTAAAGTTTTTATTTACTTAAGGTAAAGTCTCTGTAATGGTTTCACTACTTCTTGGACCACTTAACCTCTACCAAGATATCCAAGGTACCTTAATGAAACATTAGGAACCTTGGTTATCTCCATGAAAGGCCATGAGGTCCGAAATGTAGCGGAACCATTACAGGGACTTTTACCTTAAGATTTTCATCTGTTGAAGAAGAGAGAGATCTTATTGAGGGTTGGCTAGTAAAACTTTTTTAAATGCATATGAAAGTAGAAGAAAATGAAACTGTTTTGCGGTCATCCCTCAATATTCTTTATACATATTTATTTTAGATGATGTGTCCGATATATGCTTTAAGTGATTGGTGCCATTTTGTTGTTCCTTTTGTTTGAAAACAGGTATACATAAGCTGATTTTAAATGAAGTATGTAATATTTGCAACATATTTTTTTAGTTTACATGAGTACATAGGATTAGTTTATGTCTGTTGTTGACAATATACTTCAGTTTAAACATATCAATTTACAATTTGATAGAAAATGGAACAGCAATATCAGGTATAAAATATTTTGTCTAGCTTTAACTGTCCCAGACTAAGTATATTTCCAATTCTTAGCTGGGAAAATTCAATCACTGCCTTTCCCATTCATCACAAACAAAACCGATGTGTTCTTTTGTGTAAACCATGTCAGCCATTGACTACATATCATCCCAGTATAGCTAATGGATAGTCAACTTGATTAATCTAGTAAACACTGGGAAATGTTCATTAGGCTTCTATGGTGTAGATCTGGCCATATGTGATTATAATCAAAGAAAGATGGCCAACTCTTGGATGAGAATGCTGTTTGGGATGTGCCAGGTAAAGTTGCAAGTGACCTAGGGTGAACGGTTTTATTAATGCTGATGGTACTCAGTTGAGCCATCTAGAGCTTCTATGACCCTCTATGCAGCTATGTTATATGTAAGATGGTACACTATATTTTGAATCTCCATAGACATAAATAATAGTATTGAAATTTCTGTTATATAAAGCATAATTTGAGGGTTTGGTGCAAAACGATTGTAACTCCATATAGGTAAAGAAGCAGTTATAATACAGGGCTTTTTAGCTCACATGAGCACAACGTGCTCAAGGTGAGCTTTTCTGATCGCCTTTTGTCCGTCGTCCGTCGTCCGTGCGTGCGTGCGTCCGGCGTCAACAATTGCTTCAAACAACATCTCCTCCTAAACGGCTTGGCCAATTTGAAAAATATTTTGCAGGAATGTTCCTTGGATGAAGCTCTACTAAAGTTGTATAAATGGTTCTGGTCCATTGCATAATTAGGTCACAGGAGCTAAAAATAGATTTTAAAAATGCAAACTTTGAAAATCTTCTTCTGCAAAACTGCAAGGCCTAGAGCTTAGATATTTGTATGTACATCATCTTATGGCCACTACCAAGATTGTATAAATCATTGCCCTATGGTGATAAATGACCCCGCACAGGGTCACTTGTTTTACATAGAGTTATATAGAAAAATCTTAAAAAATCTCTTCTATGAATCCATAAGGCCCAGAGCTTAGATATTTGGTATGTAGCATCATCTTATGGGCCACTACAGATTGTACAAATCATAGCCCTATGGTGATAAATGACCCCGCACCAGGGTCACTTGTTTTACATAGAGTTATATAGGAAAATCTTAAAAATCTTCTTCCATTAATGCATAAGGCCTAGAGCTTAGATATTTGGTATGAAGTATCATCTTATGGGCCACTACCAAGATTGTACAAATCATAGCCCTATGGTGATAAATGACCCCGCACCAGGGGTCACTTGTTTTACATAGAGTTATATAGGAAAATCTTAAAAAATCTTCTTCTATGAATCCATAAGGCCTAGAGCTTAGATATTTGGTATGTAGCATCATCTTATGGGCCACTACCAAGATTGTACAAATCATAGCCCAATGGTGATAAATGACCCCACACCAGGGGTCACTTGTTTTACATAGAGTTAAATAGGAAAATCTTAAAAAATCTTCTTCTATGAATCAATAAGGCCTAGAGCTAAGATTTTTGGTATGTAGTAGCATCTAATGGTTCATTACAAAGATTTTCAAAGTCTTGGCCCTACGGTGATAAATGACCCTGCGCCCAAGTCTTCTCTGAAACCATATGGCCCATTGCTTAGATATTTGGTGTGTAGTATTGTCAGGGGTAAAATGTTTTAGATTAAGTTATATCAGAATCCTTGTCTGTTTAAAAACCTTGACATCAGTTGAAGCAATGGTACTCAGGTGAGCGATTCAGGGCCATCATGGCCCTCTTGTTTTAGGTATCCCACGGGGCAGAATATCAGCCCCATTCCTGATGCTATTTAGGTACATTTTTTCCCAATCAAGAAAAAAAATCCCAAAGCCAAGAAATTTGGTTTTGCTTACATTAAAAATTCTTGTAGGTAAAATTATTGTATCACGGTATAGTATAGTTTAGGTTCTTGATAAAAAAGTTTGTTTTTATGATGTATAAAGTGAACTATTGTATATATTTCAATGGGTCAAATTTCCCTATTTTATCAACTCTGCAATTATTTTTTCTCCATTTTTACTGATAAAAAAATTCCCAAATTTGGCAGGGGCCTTTTTCCCAAAAAGCCTGAAAAAAGCCCTGTAATAGGTTTGCACCATTCCCTTGAATTATTAATCCATAGTGACTTGTTTTGTGATGTCACATGATGTTGATACATTATAAACTGTTCTTGCCTATTACTTTTCATACATTTTCAGTAGTTACCATGCTTTTTGTACATGAACTTTCAGGGACAAACAGTAGTAAAGTAGGCAACTGATTTATTTTTTTCATGCCTGTAATAGGTCAAAAGGGGTTAGGGAACCGTCCCCTATTGACCTTATAACATAAAAAAGAAACATAATTTTTATATTACTTCTTATTATATATTTACCACATAAATAATGTGTCACTTGCTGTAAGCAGAGGTTACAAATAGAGATCACTTTTCCATTGTCCATCTGTCTGTCTGTCTGTCTGTCATCACATATTTTCTGTCATGCTGAAGCAGGTGACACACATATTCCAAAGAACACTCTTGTAGTTATTGTAAAAAAGATGTTCACAGCCATATCAATAATTCAGTAATTATGATAATTCAGTGATTGTGCAGTTATATAAGCTGTATGTTCCTTTATGCAATGTATATAAAATGGTGATTAACATTTTAAATTTATAATAATAATAATGGTTTTCACTATCTATGCAACTGTAACTGATCAAATAAGTTTTAAATTTACAGTTTATGAACAACATATGTATATTTTTCTAAAACTGCTGATGCATATTCATGTAAATTTTGATAAGTATTTTTTTGTTTATACATTTATACTAAATGATTTTTTAAAAATGTATTTTTTTCCAGTAAAAGATCTGGTTAAAGTTTTACTTCATTTGTTCATATATTTATTATTTATGGTTTTTAATGTAATCTATTTGCTACCCGTGTATAGATGCATTTAAACAAACATATTTGGGCATACAAGTGTTAGTTATCGTTTAAATTTTATGGAATTCATCACAAGCCATGTGAAGCAGAGTGCTGCGATAAATCCATAAAATTTAAAATATAAACAAATTTACAGTTTGTCTTGTACATCATACAGCTTTGCCTTTGACCTCACATTATGGACCCACCTTCTGTTTGATTGACAGCTTCTTAATGTTTTAAGTAGGGTTCAGTGTCCATGTGCTGGGTCATTACTGCATCTAGCTCCGCCTATAATCCACGTTGGTCCGGTAGACAGCATACACACTCTATATCAAGACCTCATGGTTCATTTTATGCAATATATTTTTTTAAAATTTGAACTAAATACATGCATTTCATTGGATGATTAAGTCAGACAAACTGCAAGTTGGATTGTGCTCCATACATTTTAGTTAGGCATTGTTTTGGACTCTTTTTCAGTTTAACTATTCGAAGATGAAGGAAAACTCACCCAAGCATTAGTGACTAAATTGCAGTAATGCTTGGTTAAAGTTTTGAGTGCAACATGCATATCATACACATATCTTAGTAACCAGATACTCCTATTGATTTAATACTTCACAAAGATCTTCAGGTGCTTCAGACAAACATGTTAGATAACTCTTGCCCAAATAATGCAAATCATGGCTCTTTTTGGACCAAGAAATTTTGCATGCAACATATCAATGTTTATATCATAGCAATCAGTCATGGGATCGACTTGAAACTTCAGGGACATCACAGACCATGCAGTTGCATAACTCTGATGTTCTTATTGTAAATTATGGCCATTTTTGAACTTAGAAATTTTGGTTAAAGTTTTGTTTGCACCGTACTTTGGTTAATCTAATAAGCAGAAAAGTCAAGTGTGCTGTCTTACTGACAGCTCATGTTAGCTCACCTGAACACAGCATGCTTAAGGATACATGTTTTCATGGTCAGCTTGCTGCTGTTGTCATCAGTCATATGTTGTCAGTAATTTGATTTAAATGAAATGTTTCTTAAACACCAGAGTAGTAAAAATAGATATTCTAAAACTGACAAGTCATTATGATAAATGACCCAGCCTGTGTAGTTTTATCTAGGCTTAAGGTACTCACATGAGTGGTCCAGGGCTAATATGACCTGCTTGTTTATGTGATATATATGTTAAAATTACTGATCAAGATATTTTCCCATCTATTGTTAATGAAATGGGGCCCCTGCCTATCTGGTTCAATAAAGGTCTCTATACTTTTTTCCTGTATGTTAATTAACTCTTTACCTTATGAATATTCATATACAGAATTGTGAATTGATGAATAATAATTTACATAACTTTAAATGGTTTACAATGGATTTTTCTTTCATGTGTGGAATCCGAGAGCAAACAGGCCATGATCAAACAGCTCCTGGAAGGAGCTTGTTTTGTTTGCCAATGTAAATTGATGGGTGAGAGCAAAACTAGGGTAAGTGCAAATAAATATATAAGCACCTAGCCCAGTTTCACTCTCACCCCTTGTTTATGCATCTTGGTTAAAGAGTACCTGATCTGGTCAGCTAGCATATCATATCATCTTTACAAAGTATTTTGAAATATGTACTTGTAATAATTTTTAAAAAATTGTATTCGAACATGTACTAGGTTTTATACATTCCATTATTGTTGTGACATTTCTGATTTTTAGCTTGATGATATGAAGCATAAAAAGGGGTATTCAATTTCGCCCTGGAGGTGGTACTTAGCATTGTGTTATTGATGAAAGTAAAGTCGATTTATGATTTACTGTATTAAATAGTAATGAAACTTGGTAGAACTATTAATAAAAACACAAAATATGGAGGCAGTGTATGGGTGAACTGATGAACCAAGTATTAGTTTCAATATATTTGGGGGCCAGTTTGAGCTTTTACATTGTCTTGGACTTCATTATAAGTAAGAGAAAATACTTTTTTAAGTCCATATTGTATGGAGGACATTAAATCCTATAAACAAACAAACAAACTTTTAAGTCCAATTAACTATAGATTTTTGATCCAATGAAGGACTTGTAATAATGGCTTCCATGTTATATTGGAGTGCATTATATTGGAGTACACTATATTGGAGTGCATCATATTTGAGTGCACTATATTGGAGTGCATCATATTGGATTTACCAACAAGCATTTTGAATAGCATGTGTCCTCTGACAGCTCTTGTTTTTTTAGCTCACCTGAGCACAACGTGCTCAAGGTGAGCTTTTGTGACCTTCGTCCGTCGTCGTGTGTCGTGCGTCGTCAACAATTTGCTTTAAACAACATCTCCTCTGAAACCACTGGACAGAATTTGATTAAACTTGGCAGGAATGATCCTTGGGTCAACCTTCACAAAAGTTGCAAAAATAAACTTGATCCATGCAGAACTCTGGTTGCCATGGCAACCAAAGAAAAAAAAATGAAAACTTTAAAAATCATCTACTTCAAAACTACTGGCCAGAATTTAAAATAATTTTGTACAGATGTTCCTTTGGTCAACCTCTACCAAAGTTGCTAAAATTATTTGGATCCGTAAAAAAACATGGCCGCCAGGGGTGGGGCTTATTTCCTTAAATGTATATAGAGAAACCTTTAAACAACATCTCCACTGGACAGAATTTGATTAAACTTGGCAGGAATGATCCTTGGGTCAACCTTCACAAAAGTTGCTAAAATAAACTTGATCCATGTAGAACTCTGGTTGCCATGGCAACAAAAAGAAGAAAAAAAATGAAAACTTTAAAAATCATCTACTTCAAAACTACTGGCCAGATTTATAATAAATTAATACAGATGTTCTTTGGGTCAACCTCTACCAAATTGCGAAAATTATTCTGATCCGTAAAAAAACATGGCCGCCAGGGGCTGGGCTTATTTGCCTTATATGTATATAGAGAAACCTTTAAACAACATCTCCTCTGAAACCACTGGACAGAATTTGATTAAACTTGGCAGGAATGATCCTTGGGTCAACCTTCACAAAAGTTCCTAAAATAAACTTGATCCATATAGAACTCTGGTTGCCATGGCAACAAAAAGAAAAAAAATATGAAAACTTTAAAAATCATCTGCTTCAAAACTACTGGCCAGATTTTAAAATAAATTGGTACAGATGTTCCTTGGGTCAACCTATTTATCTCACGTGAGCGATTTAGGGCCATCATGGGCCTCTTGTTTGTTGTTTTTTTTTCAAAGGATTTTGGATTATTTAGAAACTTAATGAAGCATACTTCAGTAATAGATTGATGCATGTGTTATTCCTTTTATTCCCTTCTTATCATTTATTAAAGAAGGGGACAAAAAAAAAAAGAAGAAAAAAAAGATAAAATAATGACTTTTATGGAAATTAAAAAGTTTCATGTATGAGGCTTTTTTAAAATCCTCTAGTAAACATTCTATAGAAGGCTATTGCTGAATCTTAGGTAAATTGAAATGTTGTTTTAAATAGTTGTTACTGTTTATTGTTGACGTTTCCCACACTAATAGGGTAGCGTAAATTTATTTTTTTACAGATTTTGATATAGCCATATGTTGTCCATTTCCCTATGCAAATCATATTTATAGAATTTTTACAATGTCATGGATTTTTTTTTTATCCAAAGCTATGTAAATGTGTAGTGAATTCATAACATTATTTATTCATTATTCTTAAAATACAGAACACAGCATAGATCTAAATTTATAACAGAACAAGTATTGTAGCCATTTACATTTAAGGTCAATCCTCAACATCTTACAGTTTCATTGTCAGGGTCCTCAGTAAGGTAGCACTATATATATATTCACATAGAGATCCCTTTTCTGTCAACTGTCTGTCCGTCTGTCTGTTTGTCACCCTTTTCTGTCATGCTTCTGCAGATGACACATGACACACGTGTACCAAAGAACACTCTTGTTAGTGTCATGTTTTTATAAATCTATACAGTATATATATATATATATATATATATATATATATATATATAGTGTATTTTATTCACTATGATTATTTGTCTTTACATGTGATGGTTGTTGTTGTATTGGGGTTTACTGTCGCTGCGATAGTATTTCAGTCATATAGTGACATCCAGCTAATTACAGGTGGAGCAAGACCCCTAGTACACAGAGGTAACCGGGTAGAACCACCAACTTTCCTCAAGCCAGCTGGAAGGCTTCCTCACATGAAAAATCCAAAGTCCCTACCAGGATTGGAACCCACAGCAGTGAGGGGCTGAGAGATTTGTAGTCCACGACTGTAACCGCTCGGCCACGGCGGTCCCTATATGTGATGGTAATGATAGTAATAGTTACCAGAAATTACGGTGTTTTCATAATTTCATTTATTATCAAAGATACCTATTTAAAAGTCTAAGAGAGACACTCAGGGGATTGATGAATTAGAGCCCAGATCAGAAACAACTCTCATATGCTGAATGCTAAGCACAGGAGTTATGCTAAGACAATTAACTTTGGTATATTATGTTTGGGAATAAAATCCAGAAACCCCTACTCAAGGGGAGGGCACTCTAACTACTTAGTCACCTTGCATGCGTTCAGTATGCCAAACTGTATGTAACCGGTTGCTTACAGTCAGCTATGGAGTTGTCTTAAGACCATATACCATGCTGTTCACGTGCACCTTATGTTGTATACAGGTATACATGTTTTTTGTGGTTTATGACACTGTGATAGGTTCATTGCTGACTGTAAGTGTACAGTTGCACACAGTTTGGAACGCATGCCAGGAGTAGCCTGCTGAATAATAGTACACAATAAATATTTCAGTTTTTCAAACATTTAAGCAACAATTTCAGAAAAGTTAGGTATCAGAAATACATTTACATGTTATAGTCTTATAGAAATATAAGGACTTCTCATAAATATTTTGACTGCTGGAGATTTGCTGAACCCTGTACCAATGGAAAACATCATTTTAAAAGACTACCTGTAAACGTTCCTTCCATGTAGAAAAGCTATACAGTAAAACCTCATATAAAGACCACCTCAATATAAGGACCAACTCAATATTAAGACCACTATTTTCAGGAACCTTTTTCCCTATTTCCTGTTAAGTGAAATTTGATTATCAGACCACCTTATTAATAAGATAGTCGATAGCAGTCCGAAGGATGGTCTTATAATTGAGATATTACTGTATTTAAATTCTTTCAAGATTATGTACAGTTGACATTTTTAGATCCTCAGCTATTTCTGGGTAGAATAAACAAACTACATTCTGTCTGTTTATAAAGTCTGGGACTCTATATATGCTATATAGCATCTGAGGTAGAATCATGAAAAAATCTTGCTCCAAAAGGGTAGGGTTTACAAGCAATCAGCTTGAGTGACTAATTTAGTCTGCTAGCATGTCCTGTTGTCTTTTAATTAGGTTATACATGTATTCTATTGCCTACATTGCTTTTTGTTATGTACAGAAACCTGATGTTGCGTTGCTAGTCTTAAGAAATTCTATTGTAATAAAAAAAATATTTTTGAAATATTTCGTGTATTGCATTTTCCTTTTAACAAGGATATTTTAGTTAGCCTGATGATACTGCAAAGAGTATCATTTGTATAATATTCATTAGGGTTAAATAAAAATTATAAAAAAATTTAAAAAAAAAAAAACAGCTTTCAACAACAGCTCAGGTTTGCCTCAACAATGGTGGTGCATGTCGTTTCTGTAGGTTTTGCATATTGTTAAGGGTTGTAGCTTCTTCAACCTCTCAAGAATCAATAAAGAAAAAGTTCCACAAATGCCATATATACTAGTTGTTTACTTGGGTTTAACATCTCACCAACATTATTTACCCCGGTATGTAATTTGGTGACTTCAACAAAACCTGTGAACATAGTAGTGGGGTTTACCATCAATGCAACAGTATTTCTATCATATAGCGATGTCAAGCTACTTGCAAATGAAGAAAGACACGGTGCAAAGATATAGTGCTATTTCACTACAAAATCATGTAAAAGACAAGTGGTAATCCTGAGACCAGACTTACCTATGTTAGAACTACCCCTGTATTAAGAGCACCAACCAGTCCTGGACCACAAACCAGTCCTGGATTTACCCCTGTTTTAAGAGCACCAACCAGTCCTGGAACTACCCCTGTTTTAAGAGCACCAACCAGTCCTGGATCTACCCCTGTTTTAAGAGCACCAACCAGTCCTGGAACTACCCCTGTATTAAGAGCACCAACCAGTCCTGGAACTACCCCTGTTTAAGAGCCCAACCAGTCCTGGAACTACCCCTGTATTAAGAGCACCAACCAGTCCTGGAACTACCCCTGTTTTAAGAGCACCAACCAGTCCTGGAACTACCCCTGTATTAAGAGCACCAACCAGTCCTGGAACTACCCCTGTTTTAAGAGCACCAACCAGTCCTGGAACTACCCCTGTTTTAAGAGCACCAACCAGTCCTGGAACTACCCCTGTATTAAGAGCACCAACCAGTCCTGGAACTACCCCTGTATTAAGAGCACAAACCAGTCCTGGAACTACCCCTGTATTAAGAGCGCCAACCAGTCCTGGAACTACCCCTGTATTAAGAGCACCAACCAGTCCTGGAACTACCCCTGTATTAAAAGCGCACCAACCAGTCCTGGAACTACCCCTGTATTAAGAGCACAAACCAGTCCTGGAACTACCCCTGTTTTAAGAGCACCAACCAGTCCTGGAACTACCCCTGTTTTAAGAGCACCAACCAGTCCTGGAACTACCCCTGTTTTAAGAGCACCAACCAGTCCTGGAACTACCCATATTAAGAGCGCCAACCAATCCTGGAACATCCAACCAGTCCTGGAACTACCCCTTGATAAGAGCACTAACCAGTCCTGGAACTACCCCTGTATTAGGAGTGCCAACCAGTCCTGGAACTACCCCTGTATTTTGTGTGCCAACCAGTCCTGGAACTACCCGTATTAAGAGCGCCAACCAGTCCTGGAACTACCCCTGTATTAAGAGTGCCAACCAGTCCTGGAACTACCCCTGTATTTTAAGTGCCAACCAGTTCTGGAACTCCTCTTACTGTCTAACCCTTGAAAATCACATTTTACCTTAAATGCCCTTGAAAAACCCTTAAAATCAACTTAAAGGTCTGAAAAACCCTTAGATTTGAAATGTTAAGATTGGTCATAATAAAATGTTTATCAATCTGTAAAAAAACAACAAGGTTCATCCCTTTCATGTCTTATAATTTAAAGCATAAGCTGCATTTATATAAGTCCTTACATTTGAATTTCAAAGCCTTAAGAAACCCTTGAAAAACCCTTAAATTTTGTTTCAGAAAATTTGTATGAACCATGTACCCTTATAAACTAAACGTTAAACAAGGGAGCATAGCAGTTCAATCTTTGTGAACTTGGATGATCAAACCCCAAACCTCTTTGTTAACCCTTTCCCTCATATAGACTCATTTTGACGCATTCATTAGGTATCATTTAAAGCCTGATCTGCAGAAAACCACAGTTAAACCTTACCAAATTTAACTACAAAATCCTCAATTCCAGACTACTGAGGAGCAGCGAACAGCATAGGTCTTTTCATGGTGTCCTCTATGAGGGAAAGGGTTAAGGACTAGACACAAAGACATACATGTCTCAAAATGTTATCAATGTTAAAAATAAAACAAGTCTTTTAAAAATAATATAAATTTATTTCAAAAATATTACATATGAAAATGTATGTATAATGAATATCAGGGGCAACAAATATTCGTAATGAAAAGAAAGTCACAAAAATGTTACAATTCTGGTAACAAAAAATGCTTTTAAAGCAGATCTTCCAAATAATTCAAAATTTGTTCTCTCTTTTTGTGGACCTCAGAATTTTAGTTTAATTATTTCATGCATTTTAAAATGAATTTATTTTATTCCTATAAAATTATGTACATCTACTTTAAAAAACCTTCACTTCATTTTTTAATACATATGCAAATACCCAAGCTGATAAATGCTGAAATACATGGCATGTGTTTAAAAGCATGTATCCTATTCATAGAACTATAAAAAATAATTATATAATTTTGCAAAAAAAAAGTGGGAGGGGTTAAAATTTTGAATTATGTACAGGTATAATTATAGTATAATTATACAAAATCAAGTAAAACTACATGATTTACCATGACTGGTTGTTAATGTCATGTATTTTCAGATTTTGAACCTCAAACTCAAGGTTTGCACTATAGATGAGTGTGCACTGTACATGGATGGTGGAGAATCAGATTCAGAAAAATTCTTTGAACTTTGTGAAAATTCAACTTCATGCCAGGGTTCTCTTACACTAGGACTCTGAAAACTGGAGTTCTTGACACAGGTTGGGAGTCCTCTCATATATTAGTAATGTTCAGAAAAACAGCAGTCCAATTTTGGAGCATTTGAGAGAACTTGGATAAACTATGAAATAATCTTTCTGAATGATGTCTTCGATGTGAAAGGATTGTGTACATCTGCATATGGTAATAGTGAGAGACTTTATGTACAATTTAGTTTACATGGATGACAGATACATTGGCCATTAAATGAAAAATATTTACAGTGGTATATTAAGGGTAAATTGATGCATAAGGTAATGGATGATCAAATGCTTCCATTTAAAATTTGACAAATTCAATTATTTCTTTATAGTTATCATCTGTAATTTTTATTAAAAAATATCACAAAAACAAATCTATAAAATACAATTACAGCTGTCATTTTAAATTTGATTTAGCAATAATAAAAGGTGTAATAACTCTCTATTACCAAATTAAGGATTCACAGGTAATGAAGTTTACCTTCTATCTTGTGTTTTAAATAAGACTGTTTCGCAGTTTTTGATATGTAAAAGTATTTGAACTCAGAAGGAAGCACTGAGGTGCTACATGACTATATACAGAGGTCTATTTACAGAGAGTGGAATGGTCACAAAATGTGTCCTGACCGACTTATCACAGACCCAACACATGATTCATTATCCTTGTATGCAAGATAAAAAAAAGATCCCTTTCTTGGAGTCCTCAAATAATCAGCTTTTTTTTCCCAATGAAGTAAAAAAAAATTTAGCTAACAATAATCAAAACTTTAGGTTTGTGCTTTCACTGAGCAAATGGCATGTGATAGGACTAATTAAGAGTTTAAGCCATTTAAAAATAGAACAAAGTCTGTCTGCACTCATTTCATGAAACTTTTTAACTTAAAATTTTCCCCAATTTATGACTGCAAAGATTTTTATTTAAATTATTTCTTAACAAAATGAGCTGTATGTAATTCTGTATGGTACATAAATACTATAGCATGGCCTTTTAAGTGTATTATCTTCCAATTTATTTAAAATTTTGAAATTGCAGGAAAGGGAAATTTAAAAGAAGACCTTAACAAAATAATCAAGAGTCAGAGGAAATCTCTATCTGTTAAGTCGCAAGATGATCTGTAGTAGCGTTACCATGGAAACAAGAAGGATGACACTTTGCTGTAGACCTGAGGCTCCCAGCTGAAAATAAATAAATTAAGAATCAGAGATATCGTAAGAAGATGTCAAATGACATTAAGGAATTCTGTTTGTTTGTTGGCTTTACCATCTCACGGACAGTATCTTAGTCATTTGGAGATACAGATATAGTGTTGCCACACTGCAGTATCACGCCATAAACATATGAAATGATACCACACCCAGTTAAATTATCCTGACACCGGGCAAACCAGTCCTGGAACTGCCCTGCATACCCGTACGAAAATTTCAACCGTAAAATAGCAGGAAAATAGACGGAAATGACACGTAAAGTGACTTTTACGTACGTAAAACAGACGTAATTTGTTCAGAACCGGAAAAAATAGAAAATTACGTACGTAAATGTTAACTTTTTACGGCCGTAATATTTTTACGCCCGTAGATTTTAACTTAGAAATTTTTCATGTTTAAAAATGTGTCTTGAAAAACAGAAGTCCAATTTTACGTACGTAAAATGCAAAGTTACAGCCGTAAAAATGGACTTAGACTTTTCTTGGTACATTAAATTTTTAAACAAAAATCTACGATCTATTTTACAACTGTAAAATGAGTATAATATGAAAAGAAACTGATAAAGTTTCAAAGAATTGTTTTAGTCAACTCTCTGAACGTTTCAGATGTGCGCAAATAAAAATTAGAGCTATAAATGGAAAACAGAGTACTAAATCTTTTTATAAATTACCAACTTAATTTAGTGTTAATCCTTTTATGAATAATTTTAATATAAATCAGTTATGAATGAATTTTTTTTTCGATTTAACCAACAACAGCAGAACAATATCTGAGCATTAATATTCAAGCAGCTGTTAAAGTATAATAATGTTATGTAACTTGAATTTATCAAAGTACAAGAGTAAGATGATTTCATTTCAAAAAGATATTTTATGCAATTATATATATAGATATTAAACAATTTGAATGACTCTAAACAAGCAAATTTGTTTCCATGCTAGTATTAGCATCAGGGCGAACATTTAGAAAAGGTCAGTTTTTATAGCCTTCAAGACTGGTCAGAACTGATAACATCTCTGAACGGCTGACCTGGATACTGAAAAGCCACCCATGGCTTAATGGGGCATCACGAGGTTAACTACAGGCAGTTTTCTGCTATAAGTCTTTGTTATGTGCAATGGATTTCCCTAACAGGCCCCATTTCAGTCACAGCAGAGTTGGAGCTCCCAGTTTTCAAATTCAGAGATAGTAAGAAGCTTGTTCTGGTCATCACTCTTTTGCAAAAATATAGAACCATGTTTGTCTGTGTTTATTCCAAAAGGATGCTACTTTGACAGTTGTTAAAGGAAGATGGATTTATCAATTTAAACAAAATTTGAAAAGTGACATTAAGTTGAAATGCCATGGAGATCAAGTTACATGGGGAAAAAGGGAAACATTTGCCAGAAGTATAGTTCAAACTGGAGGTAAGTTTGCTTGCTTTATGTAATCTTTTGCTTATTAAATCAGTGTGCCCATTAAGTTTTAAAACTGGGGGTAGAATTACTGTTTTTCCTTAACTCTTTACTTCATATAGTATCATTTTGACACATTGGAAAACAGGGCAGGTCCAGATCAGACAGCTCCAGAGCTAAATGGATGGTGTAGAAGTGCAGTGCACAAGAACCATAACTCTAATTATTCTTGAATTGTCTGCTTTTAGATGATTTTTTTTTTAAAATGTCCATAGCATAACATCAACAATATTGCATGGATTCACTCAAAACTCTATGGATCATGGCTCCTTATGAGGTATAGAAGTGTAGTGTACCAAAAACCATAAAACACTTCCTCATCTATCTCATAGTTCTTGAATTATCCATTCAGCTGATTTTTTTAAATGTCTGGAGCATAATTTCAATATTATAAGATAAATGTACTACACTCATGGAACATGGGTAATTTGATAAAAAAAAAATTAAAATAATTCTATAGCAGTTCATTGTAGTAGCTCATGACACAGAATGCATATATAAGAGATCTCTCACCATATTAAATGAAATATTTCATTATCCCTTTGTCAGCTTTGCTTTACCTACAATACCAGGAGTGTAGTACTGGTCCTTCCCAAGAATTAAAAGGAAAATTCCCCTCTGGTATGACTGAAAAATTGATTCAGCCAAACAAAACTTTCTTAAATATTTAGAATTTTTGTAATGATGCAGTATTAAAGTGAGTACTATTTTTCTTACAGATTATGAGGTGACCTGGTGCAAAGCTGAGGGAAGGAAGCTGCCTGACAGGTGTTGGAATTAAATACTGCTATAGATCACAGAGAGAGTCACAGTCTTACACAAGGAAACAGTGAACTGATTTAAAATTGAATGACACTAATTGGATGTATTTCTTTTATGTTTCACAGTTATTATTAAATGTTTAAATATATATATTTTGTCAAAATATTCAATGCACCCAGGTAATTATTCATAGACATATTTATTACCTACTACTTTTACAGGTGTAAACTGGCCCACAATATTTTACGTACGTAAATTATTTAACATTTACGTACGTAAATTATTTAACATTTACGTACGTAACTTTCAGATTTTACGTACGTAAATTTGCACACACGTAAAATGATTTTTACGGCCGTAATTTTTTTTACGGTTGGAAAAAATTCCGTCTAATTAACATATTACGTGTCTATTTTACGCACGTATTCCGTCTACTTTACGGCTGGTTTCCGGCCGTAAAACCATTTTACTGTTGTAAATTCCACTATAAGTTGTAAGTCCACAAAGCCTAAATTCGATTTTACGTGCGTAAATGTTGACAAATTTCCGTCTACTTTACGGTTGTAAAATTTCGTACAGGCATACGCTGAGCATTAAGCGAAGAGCTACTAGCACCATTTCTAATGGCTTTGGGGTGTTGTGGTGGGGATAAAACCCACAACCTCTTGCTCAAGAGACAAGTGATGTTGCAACTCCAGAGTCATTAAGAGATTCTGTCACAAAAATGTGTATTGTCCTCCAGTCCTGGAACTACCCTTATATGTTGAACGCCAAGCAAGGGAGCTGTATCAGTACCATTTTTTAAGGCTTTGGAATGTCACAGCCCAGGATTGAACCCACAACCTTCTGCTCCCAAGGCAATCACTCAAACTACTCAACCACCAGGGACAGTGACATGACATGGACTTACAAAACAGATACACTAACAATACAGAAATTTGGTATGCTTTACACTTAATTTATATTTCTATTTACAATAGGTACTTTTTTTACTTGATAATAATGTTATTATTGAATTATTTTAATGAATGTAAGAAACACATGACATGATCTTAATAGGCTTTATTGATTAATCATAAAATATAGACATGATTGTAAACATATTTCCTTAATAATTACATGCACTATTTTTACTTATGAATGTTACATGAATAAAATTAAACCAAAGAATTTAATGATGGAGCCAGGGCTCACCCTGGCTGTAAAAATTTTGCATTTTCGCCAATTGAGAAAAATTAGAGCCAAATTTAAGAATTTGGAGCCAAATGTAATGCAAGTGGCTCCAATATATTTTCGGTCAACTTTGTTGTCTTTATATACTGGTATGATATATGTATTTGTTATACTTGAACTGTCAAAGACATATTCAATAAGTGCATAATATTTAAAAATAAAAAGAAATTAAAACTATATGGAAATAAAAACAATACAAATATTACTGTCATATAATTTTAAATGAAAATCAAATGAATTTAAATCACATTTAGTTTTATAAATAAATTATTACAAAATATTTCATTCTATTGTCAAAAAAAAAAAAATTCATTCAAAAATTAAAAGTATCTATAATAAAGAATTATAAAAAAAAAAATTAAATAATAAACAGACTAAAAATATTATATGAAAATATCAACAAAAAAATATAAATATAAAAAAAAAATTGGGTATGTTATATATTGGGTAGGTTTTGATTTGGATATGTTTTGACTCGCTCCATTAACGATTAGTATCGAGTCATTTATATACATCGGTACATCTATGCTATTTACTACTTGGAATCTAGCTAGGTAAACCAATTAATCAATTTAAATGTTTTAAAAGAAATGGTAGTAATGAAACATTTCTGATGTTTTTCACAAATGGCCGCCATTGTGATGATTGCACAATTTCATAACAGTTTCCATTGCAGGTATAAACAAAAGTTGTTAGAGAATGTGACAAATGTAAACAAGTTATAAGCTGCCAATACCATCCGGGTGTTCCACATCTTTGCATAATTAGGAAGCCTTAAAATAAGTAGTATATAGTGTAGAGCGACCTGTATTTTTGTGCATTACAGAACTTAAACAATCGCGGTACTAATTTACTGATTTCATCTTCGTATGCGCCAAACACATTAGCCAATTAGAAAAATCTTGGAGCGAAAAAATTCATCCAATTGACAGTAAAAAGACCATTATTGAGATTTCTGAAACTTACATAATTGTAACAAATAAAACCTAAATGGTATCACTTACCGTAACATAGTAGTTACATCTGTCGCCTTGGCAACATTCCGTACACTTCCAGTCTCGGTACCAGTCCCGCATGCACATCAGACCCAGACTGCGCTGTTCTCGCTCACAATTTTCCCGAACATCACATGACTTGTCGATAGAGTAAATTCGCTCACTGCGGGGTGTCCAGTATTTAGGTTCTATATGGAAACAAAGTTGAAAATATAAGACAAATGTACAATGGCAGCGTATAGGTTTAGTATACCTTAAATATGCATTTTTATAGCCATTTCCAAAATATTTTTATACCAGTAATATAGTCCTAAATCTAATACAGTCCTTAATAGTAACTGCAGAGACAGTGGAGTCCTCAGATTTTTGTCCCAAAAATAAATGAATAACAACTCCACTTCAGGTATTTTGGGAAGACATATTAATATTGGTCTGTTACCCTCAAGTACGGTTAATTTAGCCATTGCATAATATATACAGAGTCATCATTAATAGATATAATTTATATATGTACTTTTTTTCTTTATATACATATCTTATTTCTTTTTGTAAATTAAGAAACAAAAAACTAAGGAAGCCTCTCACGTCGCCAGTGGATGAACGACCTGCAAGTGTCCTGGTGTTCCCGGCATTGTATTGTTGTTTTGATACATTTGTCTTTATTCTCAGCCTGTTGGTCACACACGTAACATTCAAGGGCTGATCCTGTAAGAAAAATTAGAAATATAAAAACATTTCCAGTTTACCTTAGATACCAAACAGAGGTGGTAAATTCCACTTGAACAAATATGCAGGGCCAGTGAGAACCAAAACATTTAAAACAATCTGCTTGTAATTTATTTGGGGTTGTAAAATTCCAATCGCCTGCTTGTAGTTTGGCTTGGTAGCTGGGTACCGTACCTGCACTGTTTCTTATTCATGCTAACCATAATTACTCTCTCCTTACATTCTTGGGCAGATACTGTCTTGCTCTCATATTTTTTTTTCATTTCTTTTGGGGCACCATTTTAGCACTGCCAAATGTGGCGATCAAAGTACTTTTGTAGATTTCATACAAGCATCTTTATTACTACATGTTTTTGACACTCAAATCACACTTATTTAATGATTAAAATATTTAGCTGCTGTTAATCCTACCAAGACTTACAAAACAAGTGTTCCTGTTAATCATGTTTAAATATGAGAGAGTGATGCCATTATATCTATCTATCTATCTATATATACTGCACAAACTCCCCTTTCGGGTATTACTGGCAGGTGGTATATATACATATAAAAGTTACTATTAGAGAAAAAAGACAAACTACATGCACAATTAACATAATTATTTAACAAAAATCGTGGTAAACACAGAATCTAACTATTGAAACGAACATATCTTTACATTTTCACAAAGTGATATAATCAGGAAATCACTAAGTTGACCTAAATTGACGCCATTTTGAAATTTGGTCTTTTTCAATTTAACACCTGAAGTTACCTGTATTTTCATAATCTGACCAAAGACCTATTTTGAACATTGAAACTCACCAATAGAGATCAGCCCCATGAAAACTATCAAACAATCCAAAGCTTTCATTTGTATGTAAATCTCATAAGTTATCTCAATTTTCAGGTAAAAGAGGAACTCGCGGCTTGAGTCCCTTTTTCAATGTAACACCTGTGCACAGGTAACCAGCAAAAGGGGTGATTCACTAATCAAGGGAAGTAACTGTAGTGTTTACTAATGCAGAATAATTTCCCTTTCATATCCGGTGCGCATGCTCATCAAACATAGCAACCGAGGTACACAGTTTGGAGCCAGTATTTGAGGTTTGTAGAACAATTTTTTAAACATTTACATGGTTATAATTTAAATGTGTCAGAAAGATGAAATTGCATAAGAATTAAAAAAGAAAGTAATCTTTTGAAATCGCAATGTCATTATTTTTTCGTCATTTGACTTCTTTAATAATAAGATGATAAGAGAGAAGAAGAGAGATATGAGAGAAGTTTTTGGAAACTTACAAAATATTTCTCCTTATTTCATCTGTTTGGTGCTGATTGGAAATGTTAATAACCTTCTTTTAAAATGGCAAAATACCACAAAGTTAAATATACTGAAACATGTAGTTTTGTTTAAGTTTCCATAATTTTGTTTAATAGCCCATGATATGTGTCCTAAAAAAATCATAATTTTACAGCATCCCATTTGGAAACTGAAGTTGCCATTAGTAGTTGATGCATTTAAAGCCATTGTCAAAGTGCCAGTTTTTATGTCCATTGCTCTATCTATAAATGATATATTCCTGTACATAATTTTTGACATTTCGCTTGGCAAATCATTTGTTTACACTTAACAAATGCCTTTGCATGAATCTCAGCAATGAGGGAGAGATGTATAAATAAAGAAAAAGAAGAATAAATTCAGGTTCGAAAGAAACAAAATGTGTATAAGGCAGCTGCCCCCCCCCCCCCCCCCCCCCCCAACACAACTTTTTATGGAAGAACATTAGTTATCTTCATCAACATTTCTAGGAATCACATCCATCTTGTTATTAACCCATATTATTGTGATTGTACTTTTATTCTCTTTGATTCCAAGCTTTCTTGGTTTTCTGAAATTCATGACATTTACAGTGTGTCTGAAAGTCCATTCTTTTCCTGGTTATAAGAATGCATCCTTTCTTAATAATGTATGTGCTGCACGTCTTTAAACATGAAAAACTACAGCAAGGTACATCTTCCTGACAGGGCTTTTTCTCCCTTCTTTTGTAACTGCAGTAAATGGTACTTTTCCCAACAGGAAATGGTTTGGGTTTTTTCCCAATAAACTGAATATTAATTCCCAATTGGTGAGAAATTCTCAACTTCATGAATTGAATTACTGGCAGATGTATTTGTACGAGTAGTTTCCATTACTTAACTGTAAAAGGTAAAAAATTGTGCTGCTCTGTGATTGTTTGTTCCATACATGATATCCTTACAATATTGTTAAAACTATGAATTTCATATTATACGAGAATCCTTTTAACAAAAACTTAATGCAATCTTCACGACAAAAATAAATAAACATTGTTGCTATGTAGAAATGGTTTTTGTATAAAAATTCCATTTTGAACTGAAATCACACTACATTTACCAGTTTCACCTGTACTGTTACCATTACCAAAATAGGGAGAAAAATGCCCTGCTGTCATCTATGAACATGTTTCTTTTGTACTTAATGGATCTTGAAAGAAAATTTATTTCATTTTACTTAGACCTATTGACAGCCAATGTGGTGAAATGTAATGTGCTGAAACTGTAGAGAGTTAATGAAAATTATTTTCATTTCAGGTAGAAAACATATAATAACTGTATCCTTAAAACACACACCATGGGTCAGGCACTTCAACGTGCTGCACAATGGACCTCAGCCAAGGGTGGGTCTGGGGGCAAGCTGGAGTTCACCAAGCTGAACGAGGACCTACTGAACTCCATCATGCAGTGGGTTGATGGTTTCAGCGCAAAGAACCCAGAGGAGGGAAAGTTAGTCTTCAAATCTCCACTGACTTGGAAGACATCGCTTAGACCAGATACATTACAGAGTGGTTCTTTTACAGAAAAGTATGTCACCATTTAATTATAATTCTTAGTAAAACATTTGACTGTATAATGTAAAATCTTATCACATAACCCAGTTTGTCTATAGATGAGTTAATACAGCCATGTAGTATATCTTATTTCACACATATATGTTTTGGGACACTTTAATTATGAATGTATCAGAGATTAAAACTTGGAGGCATTAAAAACTATCAAAATATAGAAAGTATCCCAAAATTTAGAGTCACATTTATTTCTTCTCAAAAGTCAAGGTATCCAAAAACTTAAGAGAGCTAGATTACAGTAGCTAAGGACATTTTAACAACATTGCGAACCTGAGCATGTTCAAAACAGGCCAGTTAGCACATGAATTAGTATGAATAATATTATAGACTAACAATAATACTGTGAATTTTTTCTAGATTATTTTTTACAACCTATGGTTTTCTTATTGGGAAAATTAGTGTTATAAGTCAAAAATTGGGAAATCATAAGATAATGAAATTATTTTAAATTAACAATGAATTTATCTAATTATAGGTGTTATATGTCAAAGTAAGTTTCATTTCAACATCTAAGTTATAACTTATAACTTAGATGTTGAAATGAAACTTACTTTGACATAATGGAATTTTAATGAAATGTGTGTTATTCTTATAACTTATAAGAATAACACACATTTCATTAAAATTCCATTTCTTTCGGATAAAAACCTATTCTATTGGAAAAATAGGTAGTAATTTTGGAAAAAAATGTCAGTTTTTGGTTAGGGATAACTTCCTGTAAAAGGTAACCACAATTAACAAAAAAAATCACTGCAATAACTTCTGTTTTACCAGGGGAGAGGATGTTGTGTCTAACCAAACCTCAGAGAAAGACAACACCCCAATGGTGACGCTGAAGAAAGTGAGCACCAATGAATACTCAGTTACTGTGATGTCACTGGAATTTGTGGAGCAAGTACTTCGAATGGCTGGCGATCAAAAACTCATGGAGGTTCGCAATTGCCTTGAAGGTAATGGAGACTTTAACAACAAAAAAAATTCAGAAAAACAAACTATCCCAGTTTTCATAGTAGATAGATAGATAGATAGATTTTATTTGGCAGATATGCATTGGCATGGACAATTTATAAAACAAGCACATATAAAATTGTTACATGTTGATAAATTATATCCATGTCAAAC
>CM037788.1:60869934-60919934 GCA_021229015.1 Solen grandis | reverse complement strand
AAAACGAAGGTTATTGATAGGTTTGTGTAAACTGTCAGGTTTTAGAATAATGAATGGTCGCTTAGGCAATGATACAAATATTGGTAATTACACATGTATAAAAGAAGCAGGAAGTAGTTGTATCAATTATGTATTATGTAAACCAGAGATCATGCATATGTTTTCGTCATTTAATATACACGGAGCAAATATCCTTAGTGATCATTGTATTATTGATTTCTCGCTGAAAACTTTGATGATATTAATCAGATGTCATACGAAGAAATCAAATATGTTTTTAAATGGGATCCCCAGTTCCGGGATGCGTATATTGATAATGTCGCTAGCAATGACTTTCAATCGCAAATGAATACTTAAATCACAAACCTCGACAATATACATAGCGGAGAGGACAGTGAGGAAAATCTTCATATGTTTTATACTTATTTTGAGGAAACGTGCTCTTCTTTTCGGAAACCTATTATTAGAAAAGAAAACAAACGTCATCCTCAAAACAATCAACCATGGTTTGATGACGATTGTAAAATGAAAAGAAAATCATTTTATAATACACTTAACAATTACAGGACGCAAGACACAACAGAAAACAGACACATTATGACAAAAACTAGATCAGAGTACAAGTCATTAATACGCGAGAAAAAGTTAAATTACAATTATAGAAATACTACAATGTTAGAACGTGCGCGTTATGATAACGCTAAGGAGTACTGGAAAATGCTAAAACAAACATGTTGTCCAAAAATAAATGCAAATATTAATATTTCTACTTTTGCAAGATATTTTAAATCAATTAACGACCCAGAATCACGTTTTTATCAGCCAGACGAAGGTATTATATACTTTAATGAACGGTATGTCAAGGGTGAATTTCAAATAATGTTTTTCAGAATTAAATATTAACATAACTGACCAAGAAATTAAAAAAAGCGGTAAAGAAATACAGTTGGCCGTACAGGCGGACCAGATGGGATGTTAAACGATTTTTTTAAATATGGGATTGATCATTTGTCTAAGTATATATGTAATTTATTCAACAAATTGTTTAAGAGGGTTATTTCCCTTTACAATGGACTGAAGGTATGTCATATCATTGCATAAGAAAGGCGACACAAGTAAACCGGAAAATTATAGAGGATCACTTTTAAGTACCTTTGGAAAATTGTTCACTCGAATTCTTAACAATAGATTGAATTTATGGCTGAAAAATTTATGTATATGTGGAGGCTCAATCGGGTTTTAGGAAAAAATGGGTACCGTTGATAATATATTTGTTCTTCAAAGGTCTAATTACACATATGTTAAATGAAAATAGAAAACTTTATTGTGCATTTATTGACTTACAAAGGCCTTGATTTAATAGTGAGGCAAAATTTATTCTACAAACTTATTCAATATGGAGTACGAGGAGAAATGCTTAATATAATTAAATCCTTAATATAGTAAAATAAGATTGAGAGTAAAATATAATAACTGTACAAGTGAGTCTTATAGTTGTCTCTACGGTGTTTTTCAGGGAGATTGCTTATCGCCATTTTTATTTTCTATATACATAAATGATCTTGAGGAATCTCTGATATTAAATGGGTTTAAAGGGTAGACATTAATTTTATCAAACTATTTCTACTTATGTATGCTGATGACATTGTATTATTTTCTGAAACGAGCACAGGGTTACAAGATGGTTTAAATATGTTAAGAAACTTATTGTAATAAATGGAAAACTCACTGTTAATGTTAAGAAAACTAAAATTATGGCATTTAGAAAAGGAAGATTAAATATGTCTTTAAATTTTACTTACAAAGGAAATACTATAGAAATCGTTGATAAATTTACATACCCTGGTATTGTTTTTATACAGGAGGATCATTTAGCGGCACATTCGATGCTCTAAACGATCAAGCACTAAAAGCATTGTTTAAGTTAAAATCTATTTGTTTAAGTTTACAGATTTACAAGTAAGTCATTATTTAGATCTGTTGATAGACTGATTACACCGATACTATGCTACGGATCAGAGTGTGGGGATATCTTCCTGCTAAAAAACTAGAAACCTTTCAAACAAAAGTTTATAAACAAATATTAGGTGTTAAAAAAACAGACACAGAATGATTTTATATATGGAGAAATAGGCAGATGTGACTTAAGAACAGTATGTAATACAAATCTAATTCGTTTTTGGCTTAAAGTAATAAGGACTGAGGAGAGAAAACTAATTAAACACATTTATGATATGATGCTATTAGATTTAGATACCAATCCAAATAAACGCAATTGGGCTTTTCATGTCAAATTTATCTTAGAATCTAGGTTTTGGATTTGTATGGATTTATCAAGGTGTCGAGGAAGAAACATTGTTCTTAAATACTTTTAAACAAAGATGCAGAGATTTATATATGCAAAATTGGAATAGTCGGCTACAATCATCATCAAGGGCTAGTTTATACTGTTTATTTTCGGATTTTAACTATCAGCCATACTTAGATATAATCAAAATAAAGAAATTTAGAATAGCTTTGACTAAACTTCGCGTATCAGCTCATAATTTAGAAATTGAAACTGGAAGATGGCATCAGCCGCATAAAATACCAAGAAATGAAAGAAAATGTCAAACTTGTAACAGTTTAGAAGACGAATTCCATTTTCTACTTGAATGTCTACTCTATCACCATCTAAGATTACGATATATTAATAGCTATTATTCGAAAACCCAAACATACCAAAATTTGTAGAACTTATCAAATCGGAAAACTCTTTAATTTTAAGAAAACTATCTATTTTTATTTACAAAAGTTTCAAATTGAGAGATGAAATGTATAACCGTTCATAGTAAGGTCTTTTATTCTCCCAAAGCTATATGTTAAGCATATGTATAACAATGTATTTTTTCCTTCTCTTTTCTGTTCTTTTTCTGAATGAAAATCTGTACGTATTTAACTTATATAAATTTAAAATCAGTTTACACATATATAATGATGACAAATATTCGTTAAATATCATGTATGTAACATTGTGTGAAAGTGTGCGTGTATGTCTGTGTTTTCCTTGTATACGTGTTATGTTATCACCGGAATTGTCTAGCTATTTCATAAATCATTTTATACATGTGAACTCATGGATTGTATGTCTTTTGTTCAATAAAATAAAATATATATACATGCAAAATACATGAATATACAAAGGCAAACACACAAAATGGAAAACACAAAAAACAACTATGCCTGTCTTTATTGTGTTTATATTTCTCCCTTGGTTAAATGTCCATGCATATATTCGTAATGAAAAAACACTTAGTTAATTATTTTGGTGACATAAACATGTCATTGCGTTGTCTAGATTTGTTTTTGTTTACACAGATAGACCTGACCACGGATTCTGTAAAATCATATTTTTTCGTTGACACTAAATTTCGGGGAATCTGTTTAACAGGTAATACCGTTGGCACATAGGAGGTTATTAATGGATTCGTATTAAAAAGATATAGTGTCTGTTTTATGAACTATTTTTAATGGGGAGGAATTTTCAAGGACAGAAATTTGAGAATCGACGAAAATTAATTACCCATGAACATGAATGATTTAAAGGTGTACGGAAGGTGTAAGGTGTAAAGGTGACAACCAGTCCTAGAACTACCCTGACACTGAGCCCCAGGAAAAGAAGACATACCAGAACCATTTTAACGACGATGGTATGTCCTGACCGGAGATTGAACCCACGACTCCGGCCTTCGTTATAATAGATTACTGCGCACCTGAACTTAACACCGTGCATTATTCTGCAATATAACATGATATATAAATGCAACTCTATTTCCTGAATATAACATGTGGTCATTGAATAATTGAACAAAAAAAAAAAAACTACAACAACATTAAACAATTAAAAGAATGATAAAACATTCAGTAAATATTCTGACATATATCTATTAAGGGTGATTACAATAGTTTACTATCGCAATGTTTTGGACATGAAAGTAACAAAACACTTTTAAGTTGTAATATATTTCGGGTATTCTCAATGTCCGCATGTAAACTATCACAGTGTTAAAGATAATTTGCTTAGAGGGTTGTGTCGCTATTAAAGGACATCTACAGCACTCATTATTGGGATAAAATCGTTGCAACCGGCCTTGCAAACAAAGAAAATATATCGCTAAAAAGACAATTATCACTCAACTCGCCGAGAAGAAAACGCATCCGGTCCCTGTTACCATAGAAACAGCTCAGCATTTTTTTAACCGGGATACATTTTTAGCTTTTTGTTAAACATGTTAAAAAATGTATGCAGAAAGTATAAAAACGGTCACGGTGACATTTCATGTTTGTTCTATTTTCGTTTCAGCACATTCTGTTACATATAATCTTCGAAACAAAAATATTCAATACTAAAAACGGTAGAAAATTTAGGTCCTGAAAACAGCTTTTAAATAGCAATGCAGCATTCAAATATGTCATCATGTTCATATAAAACTCAGCAAAAAATACATGAATGTTTTGTACGGACTAACCATGTAACCTCGAGTCGAGTTAAGCTAAAAATAGATTATACCGACAAATATAGACACGAAGATCACGTGGAAAACATGAAACACGATTTGCTGCAACCAAACCAATCAAAATACATGTAAATTATCTTACAATCTTAAATATGGAGTGGAATCTATGTTAAGCAAATAAATTTCTTGTTTGTGACAAACTAGCCCTACAATCAAGCGGTCCCCGGTTCGAGTTCCGGCCTGACTCTCAAATACTCGCACCATGTAATAAGAGTGTCTGACTTGATATGTTTGAAACAATACTTCAAGGTTGCCATGGTGATATTAATGCTGATAAAACAGTCGACATATTACTTCTTCATTACTTCTTCAGCCAGAACACCTTACCAGCAGGTTCACCCCACATTCCTACAAACAACGCCCCATCAGTGTCCCGGTATGAGAGATACCTCGGCCTTACTACCCCATCACTGTGACTGACCAGTATAGAGTGGTGAGTACCGTGCTTATCTACACGATGAATGTTGTTATACCACCACCCACTTACAAGTATGTTGTCCTGACTGTCTACGTGAATGTCTTCAGGACCAGATAAATCCTTGTGTTTATACTTATAGACCAAATCACCATTTTGTGTCAGACATGTTACGGTGTGGGTGGCCCAGTCTGTTACATAAACACGGTCACTATAGCGACTGTCACGTACATAGTTTGGGCCTGTAAACATGTACCGTCCTTGTACCAGCCCGAGTCTCCTCTGTATCTGTCTATCCATCGTCATCACCAGTACTTCTCCATTACCCGGGTTGTCGTGACACGTGGCGTACATCATGCCGCCATGACAGTCTATACCCCAACATTCCCTGTCTACTCTCAATGATTTTCCGAGGCTCAGCCGCGGCTGTACAGAGACAAACTGAATCTTCTGTTGCCCTGGTAACGTGACGACAACCTCTGTATCAGCTACTGTACAGACGTCCCATGGTTTTGATGGTAGATCTACATTCTCCTTAGAGGTGAAGGTGGGGCTTTACAGATGTAACTTATTGTTATTAGAGTCACATAAAACAAGATCACCACTGGGAGAAATGTTGAACCAGTTATACAACCTGTGTTAATGTTGATGTCTTGTTTACTAGAAACTGTCATTTCAAGTATATTCCTTCCGCTGGATACATCACTGCTTTGAAAGGTTGTAATCACGTGACCGAGCTCAGTCACCTGCTGAAAGAGATCATCTATGACTTTGTTGGACTGGAAAGTCAGGTGACATGATGTGGAAGCTTCCGACTCTACTTCCGTTACAATCTTCTCCATTTCCTCGACTTTACTAGATGACTTTGTCAGTCCGATAAACATAATTTCTTTATTCATTGAGGCCTGACAGTCTTGCATTTGCTTAATACTTTCGTTAACTTGCTTCAAAATATATTCACATGTAGTTACGTGATCTTTCAAAATTGATTCCTTGGCCTTTTTAGCGTCTTCAATTGCCTTGTAAGCCTTTTTCTCAAGATCATCAATCATTTCATTTATTCTCCTCCTAAGTTCCCTGACATCACTGACAGACTTTTCTGCCTCTTCAACCAAAATATCAGCATCTTTACCCCGGGATGATAGTAATTTCTCAACGTTTTATTTCTTTCATCTTCGTCAACATATTGTCCACCTGACATATATCCATCTTACTGCTTTTATCACTTAGCGAGGTCATTACACATTTTCGGTGTGTTAACTTGGTACATTGTTCACATATCAATGTTTGGTGTTCCTCGCAGAACGTTGTGATGAGATTGCTCTTGTGATCATCACAGTAGGGCGGAGTGTAAGCGTCCGAACTTAGCTCTATGGAGTCCCAGCTGGTCGCCATGCTGTTAGGGAAAATAAAAAAAAAAAAAATTAAAGAAAGGCAAATCTAATTTTCTTTTAGAATTAAGTAAATTATCCATGAAGATTTATATCCCTTGCTATACCGGTAAGACAAATGTAGGATTTATTGTCAGACTTAATGCCATATTCGCCATTTTTACTTTGGGGAAGAAAGAAAAAACATGGACTCAAATAGCAGGTTAGGGACAATATTTTAAGAAAGGAATACGCCTATGGAAAGAAAAAAACTCAGTGAGCAATTTAAAAAAAAAATGCGTTCAGTTCAGTTGCACGTCTCAACAGTACTGTATATATGAAGTATTCTATGGGACAACGAAAGGCGGAATTTGATAAAAGTGGTTCCCATCTTTAGCTCTGCTTTACATGCAATATACTAGTTTTAATCAAACAATTATTTTTGCAGTAAATTCAAACTAAACTTAATTAAATGTATTCATTTGAAAATGATTGAAACAAATTCCTGAAACTTACACAAATTTCTCTCGACGATTCCTTAGTTACAACGGTATTTTGTGCCTTGTATCGTCATGCAAATGTCCTCACCCCTGTTGAGATAAAAAATAAAAGCCCATAAAAATATTAAGTCATACATACTGAAAAACACGCATAAGGTCTACGTCAAAATTACACAGTTGATAGCTGTGTTGACAGTATTTCAGTCTGTTGGGACATTTGCCTATATGATACATATGTAGTGCTGCCTCACTGGATATCATGAAGAAGGAAAGTGGCATGATACCACGACCAGCAGAGTTGCATGTATATTTAAATGAAAAACAAAAGGGATGCATATAATCTATATTAGACAAATAGTAGATTTAAGTGATATGTATGTTAGGAAATGATATTACCACGATAAATACTCTGTTGTTGTTGAGGTGGTGGTAAGTTTTGTTTGTTTGTTTTTTGCTGTTCTTATTTGTTCAGTAATGTTTGTTTTTATCAATGATTAATCTAAAAAAATCCCTGTTATGAAACCAAGGACTAACATGTTTGAAATCATGAGTCCCCAAACTAAATCAGTGAGATCCAGGATAAAAAAGTGTCCCAAAATTTAAACAACAACAACCAAAAAGAAAAAACAGAAAATGAAAAAAAGGCATATTTATTGTCTTTTTCAAAACCTGAATGCACGTTTTTGTGTTATGTCTGTGGCAATAACTGTGCCTTATTTTAACATAAAAACAATGATTTTAATTCAAAATACGAAAAAGAAATGTTAAAGGAAGATGTAGGAAAGATGTTTTCTTTTTTATATTATAATGGAGGCCAGTACGAACAATATTACCCGAGCTGGATTTCAATCATTAAAACACGATGACCCAAATGACAGACTAACAGACATTGCCACAGAAAAAAACCCATTTGGACATTTAGACGTCAATCCTTGATTTTCTGCTCTGGGAAGTAAATCCATTGTTTTATTGTCTTTTTTAATCGCTACCATTCATTTTGCCATTATGCTCATTCCGGGGCCAATTCATTTACGTCTTTTAATGACTCCCATTTAAATTTTACCCATAAAATTTTATGGTTGTTATGGTTGTATCTCAGTCAATCATTTCTTTCTAATTTTATTGCCGTAATCAGTACTTTTTACTAATTTGATAAACTTAATGCACGATTGTTATTAACTCAAACATGGCGCATCTCGGTCAAGTATTGGTGACGCGTGGATGTTGTGATATGTTGTTGGCTGATATGTCAATCAAATGCACGCGACAGGATATTCACACTCGTGTTTATTTCAGTGCATGTAAACGCGGTTATGACATTTGTGCAAAATCAAAGCATGTTCCTCCTCGACTGCCTTGATATCAAGGCTAGTCGCACGCACCTGAGGAAAAAACCTAGATTATTAACCATAATGAAATTAAAAGGATTAAACCGTGCATACAAATCATAAACCGTGATATTTCGGGTTTCAATGTATCAAATCTTCTCGATATTTGTCTCTGACGCTGGGCTCACATTTAGATTAATCACTGTTTTATTATCATTTATTTATTATAATGTATGTTTTATACATGTATATACAAGACTCATATGGACAGGACGTTTTATTCGACTAATGTTTTGGGAAAAAATCAACTATTAATATATTTGAAAGAAATTAATTTGGGCCTCTATAAAGATAATAAGAATAAAGTCTCACAAAATTGGAAGCCAATTTTCACTGAGGACAGCTATCAGTTTTTGTTGCTGTTGTTAAAATCTAAAACATTCAAGAAATAAAGTTTCTTGCAAAATAAATAACTGAATTTTTTTAGGCCTCCTGATTTTAGTTACTTTGTTATTATATTTTTATTATTATTAGTTTGTTTCACTTCTCACCGATCATTTGTATGGAAGTAATTTACTGTCCCCGGTGGCCGAGTGGTTAGAGCGTCCGCATCGGGAGCTGAGTCGTGGGTTCGATCACCGACCGCGACATACCAAAGTCGTAAAAAATGGTACTGGTGTAGAACCCTTGCTTGGCGCTCATTATATAAGGGTAGTTCCAGGACTGGTTGGCCCGGTTTCAGAATATTGTGAAAGGGTGTGGTATCATGTCTACTACGGCATGATACTGCAGTGTGGAAGCACTATATCTGTTTCAAGTAGGCATCGTTTCCAAATGACTGAAACACTGTCGGTGGGACGTTGAATCCAACAAACAAACGGAAGAGAGGCATTCTTGATAATCTGATAGTGAAATTCACCATTGATGGATTGATGGTTATAATATAACATGTCCATTTACCCGCCCCCCGTAGAGGGTTTTACCCTCTAAAGAAACTGTAGGGACTGTCTATATGAAAGGATACAAAGGTTAGAAAAAAAAACAATTTTCACACCCCAAGTTACAAAACTCGGACGGATAATAAAATGGACACTGTGCTTTGATGGTTTTGATATTTAGATGTATAGATTTTGTCTTTACATGTTCACAATTCTCTTGACAGATCATTTTGAATTCACTGAACGAGAATTCAAGATGTCCTTTTGAAATAAATATTTTTACATATAATAATATTTTTACTGTCGATGGTTTTTGATATTTTTTTTAAATTTGTTTTTAATTACCATTGACATTTTATGACACTGATAGGAAATGTATTCATATATTAAGAAATATATGTAATTTAAAGATGAGGGTGCTGATTTCTGGGAATCCAGTCACTAGCCTTTGTTGAAACTAGAATACTACTACATAAACTATTTATCAAGGGATTAATATCCGTCAATATGTTCATCATTAGTTTTCGTGGGGCACTAATTTTCGTCGATTTCGTGGAGGGTTTTATACATGAATATTAATCCACACGAAGACCGTTCTCTTATGTAAACCTCACGTTTTCTAAGACATAGATCCACGAATAAATGTACCGACGAAATTCCCTTAGATACATAATCAACGAAATTAAATGTCAACGAAAATTAATGATTTTACATTATATAAGTCCCTCCACGAATATCAAATGATTATACGTTTGATTTATGATACCTTTAACATCGTGTTTGTGTGTACTTTGTAGAAACTAATATCTGTAGTTTTACATCTGCTGTTACCGAATGTAACAGGTTTTATGTATATATAAAGAAAGAAATTGTTGATTGAGCATCCGTGATTTACATATGTTTCAATCTCTTATAGTAGACAAGTCAAGCCTTCAAATGTCAGGTGAGTTTTTTAGTGTTAATAGAATGGTGTCTTTATCAAACAATAAATAATCATCTATATCAAATGCCCCCGAAAATTAAAAAAATGTAAAAATGCTTTTATGGGTCATTGTCTATAAAAAAAATTTTTTTTTTTAAAAAAAAAATAAAAAAAAAAATTAATTTTGGATAATTGGATTATATTGTTTACATTCTCCTTGATAAGTATGTTTTGAAGGGCTCACATTGATTCTTGTTGATATCCTCATAACTATAGATGGATTCCAGTTAGGCTAAAAATAATAACACCCATCTCATTTAAATACACATGGTCAGTTTGGGGGCAAAACATTAGCTGATAAGCCCTGATTCCTGCTAACCTTGCATTTAATGAAAGGTTATATTATGATGGCAGAATTGACAGATTTTGATATTTTGAAGCATGTTAGCCTATCTCTTTATCTACGTTCATAATGGGATTAATTTGAGTACATGGAGAAATTAATCCTAAAAAACTATGGCCATTTACCTGATCATCTCATTGACTTAGAACTTCGCCAGGTATTACCTTATATCTATATATTTACTATTACTTTGGTAATAGTGCTAGCTACTATACAAATGATGAAAATCAGTTGCTTCACATATAAACAATATTACAGAAAGAAAATATGTTAGATTACAATGAGAAACTTGCTTTTACCCTCTGCAACAGAATTTGTGACATTTTTTCAATTGCCATGTCCAGATTGGTGCAGAAAAAAAACCTGAAAAAATTAAATGTGCAAATTATTTAAATGGCTAAACAATTAAAAGTGTTACACAGTAACAGGACTGAAAAGAAGACCCACAAAAAGTCATGCATGTGTTACATTTCTGTTTTATTTTTTTTTTTAAAAAACTTGTAGCTCAAAATGTGCGTTTTTTAACAATGTACTGAATCTTTAAAGGTGTATTCTGTAACATATTGTAAGTTCAATAATTGGATTTGTTTAAATATTTGCAGCATTTTAATGTTTAATAAACATTTCATTTTCTTTTTGCAGAATTTAATGATCAGTAAGTGCAGCAAGTACCTGAATTAATGTCGTTTTACCTTGGTACAGGACCATGAAATGTATACCTATTACCTATACAAATTATGAAAATATTCTTTTTCTTTCCTAATGTGATCTGAGTACTAAGAGAAAAATAAAAGGAAACAAATGACAAATGAGATTTGAACCTACAATCCTCAGTTCCAAAGCAGTTGATAGTAAGGGATGAATTGATTATAAACTTTATTAGAATCAATAGCAGCAATTAATATTCTTTCAATTAGGCGATATTTCGAGGATTTTAAGGTCGTAGCTGTACGTACTCTCTTTTTATTGTATATGTCAGAGGGAGAGAGAGAGAGAGATTTTCAATTACATGTATATTAAAAATGATGTTTATTTCTGTTTTCGAGAAACGAATAAGAGATTTGTTACTTAAAAATAAAACTGACAGTTGAATCCTGCCATATATTTAGATCATGTATCCACCCTTTACAATGTAGTATTTTCTTTACTTGCCGCAGGTTCTTTGTGCATTTGATATTTGATCGGTGAATACATTACACGACAATGAGTGAATATAAAATTTGGGTTTACCTGGGTGAATCAACTTTCTTACGACATTCAAACTATTTAAAAGTCTTGCACATAGAATCATTTTACAAATTGCTTTGGCTTTTCATTGTCATCAAAATAATTTCAAGGAAGCTTAAATGTGTTTTCTGTCTCCCTGGGTTTCACGCCGTAAACAAGTGACAGATACCAGGCCCAGTCACATAAACATGACACGGAGCAAGCAAGTCCTGTATGTGCTGATCGCCTAGCTAAGAAAATATGTCGGGCCGAGGATCACACTCACTACATCTCGGTTACGGGATAAACGCTTTTACCAGTAGTAGCCGGGACTGTACCACCGACATAATCAATATTGTATAAACAGTGAAATAACAACTCATGCACATTGTGTTACCTATTAACTTTCTTTAATGATGATGATGATGGAGCTTAGGGAATACATGTTAAAATTCGCAGTACTCTTGTTTAAAGGCTACACATTTGAATTTGGTTACGAAATTAACTTTCTATCCCTTAGCCTCTCACTGCCGTGAGTTCGAATCCCGCCAAGTCAATGCATACATTTCTTTGTTCATAGGTATACCCGTCATCGTACGTTGTTATTCATCAGTTCATTCAAAATTTCAAATGATGTTTACAAGGACGTAACATACTGACTTTTTTTTTAAATATCACGGTGCATAACCATATCGGCAGGCTCTCTGCGGAAATCGCTATATCGGCAGGCTCTCTGCGTTTGCACCGGTCATTCTCTGTCATAAACACTAGCAAACGCTGGACGGAAACAGACAATTGGTCACTTTTCAAATGTGAGTTGCTCAATATTAAGTATTGCACGGAATATTAGTGTATCTTAGCTATGTATATGCGTGTAAACTTTCAATTATCAGCGACTGCGACCTGAAACTTGGCCAAACAGTTTAGTGATGTAGGCTAATAACATGGAACACAACCTCGGCACTTTCTACAGGCTTCAGCCGGTTATTGCTTTGATTATGTCTATAATATGACCATCGAATGTATTCTTTTAAGTATATACTTCAAGAAGATACCGATAAATTGGCCGATTTTAATGTAATTTTTTGTTTGTTGAAAACTCCCTACTTTCGGTTTTGTCGTTGCACGGGAAGCTAAGATACACTAATATTCCGTGCAATACTTAATATTGAGCAACTCAACTTTGAAAAGTGACCAATTGTCTGTTTCCGTCCAGCGTTTGCTAGTGTTTATGACAGAGAATGACCGGTGCAAACGCAGAGAGCCTGCCGATATAGCGAGTTGTATTAGTTGACTTCAGTGATTCGGCCTCAAAAGCCTCTGATTTTCAAACGTTTGCCACTCTCCAGAATGTACCAGCGGCCGGGTTACCACAGATTTTATTTATTATTATTATTTTTAGATTCTTATTCATTTTTCAGTAGAATCACTAATTCCCGGGATCCGTAACACCGGGTTTCCGTGACAAAGGTGTCGTTATCGGCCGATTTTATTAACAAAACTTATATGTTGTCACTTATAAGTCGGTAAATTCATATTTGGTTTACACTTTTCACAAGACAATCTGATTAAAATTTAAAAGCATTGTCAAATATTTTTAACTGTAACCTATAAACGAAAATGTTCGTTTCCGAAACTCCTTACGTTCTTGAGAGTTAGTTTCCGAAATTTAGCAAAGAAAGCCCGACTTTTATTATTTTCTTTCCTTTGTACTTGACAAGAAATCAGGATGAAAAAAAAAAAAAAAAAAAAAAAAAAAAACGCCTTTAATTGTTATGAAAGCCAGTTTTTAACACTTTTTGTAGTGTGTCCTGGCTCAAATGTGCATGCGTCAATGGGCCCAACCAACTAGTTTGCGCAAGAAAACGCCATTGATTTTACTCCGCCCACGTCTGTGACTTTCTTCTAAATTTAGAACTCACGTTTTTTTCATTTGCATTAACATCGAAACTGAACGGTTTATCCTTTTTTAACGTCTATTACTAGTTTTGGTAATAATAAGTTTTGACACAGAATGTCACGTGGATAGGTAGGGTATCATGCTCAAAACCGGCCTGTTTATTTGTACATGACCCAGGCTTCTCTTGCCTTAAAGAAGCACAGATCTACTAAACTGTGTTTAAATGCGGGATAATCTACGTATATAGATCAATTATCCACCCTATGTGGTGCAGTGTTTTGCATAAGGTCTTTACTTGTATATTATTAAATCAACGTTCACCTAAGACAGCGAATGCTTACAACAGACCATTATAAATATGAATGGACAACTTAAATATTGAAAACGCACCATAAAATTATGTCAGCTGTGTTTAGTTATACACAATACACGTGAACAAGAGTTATGGTGGTGTACCATGTATTTGGTTTGTAATCGATAAAGTCTATACAACAAGCTTAGGTTCTTAAATGTTTACAATGCATCAGATATTTGAATGTTTCATTCAAACGTATAGAATACATTACAGCACAAACGTGCTCTGACATAACCACTTAAAAGGACGTCTTGCACACAAATATGGAAGGGTATTAACGCATGGGTATTAACGCATAAATTGCATCTTGCATTCGTACATTACAACTTGCATTCATACATTTACATCTTGCATTCGTACATGTACATCTTTCCTTCGAACATTGACATCTTGCATTCGTACATTCACATCTTTCCTTCGTACATTTGCATCTTGCGTTTGTATATTTACATTTTGCATTCATACATTCAATATTACATTCAGTTATCTAAGGTACATCTTGCATTCGTAAGGGCGGAGTTCCAGGCTTCTCTGGATGTGTGGAGCATACCAGTGCAATCAGCCAACTCATCAGGGAAGCGAAAGTGAACAACAGGGACCTTACTGTAGTGTGGCTTGACCTTGCAAATGCTTACGGGTCAATTCCTCACAAGCTCATTGAAGCAGCTCTCAAGTACTGCCACATCCCTGAGCACATCCAAGGGATGATTAACGGGTACTTCAGTGGAATGAAACTGCGCTTCATGGTTGATGACAAGATGACAGCCTGGCAGAGACTAGAAAAGGGTATAGTGACTGGATGTACCATCTCTGTTGTCCTGTTTGTGATGGGCATGAACCTCATAATCAACCCTGCGAATACAGAAACGCGAGGGCCAAAGACATCTACAGGGTTACACCTGCCGACTAACAGGGGTTTCATGGACGACCTGACAGTGACAACCCAGACTCACATACAACCGAGATGGGTACTGAAAGCATTGGAAGAGGCAGCTACTTGGGCTAGAATGAAGTTCAAACCCAATAAGTCTAGAAGCTTGGTCATCAAACGCGGGTTGGTCACTAGACGATTCAACCTCCAGGTCCAAGGTGAAGACATACCATCCATCATGGACAGTCCCATAAAGTGCCTGGGCAAGTGGTTTGATGCCAGCCTTAGTGACAAAGCCAACATAGGGCGCATCAGATCACAACTACAAGACGGTTTGAAACAGATAGACCGATCTGGCTTACCGGGAAAATTCAAGGCGTGGCTCTTCCAGAATGGTCTCCTCCCCAGATTGATGTGGCCCCTATATGAAATCACTACATCTGCAGTGGAATGCTTGGAGCGAACGATCAGCAGACACCTGCGCCGATGGCTGGGAGTACCACCAAGCTTTACCAGCATCGGACTGTATGGGCGAACCAACCAGCTACAACTCCCCCTATCATCCCTAGTTGAGGAGTTCAAAGTTGCCAAGACACGACTGGTGATGACGCTCAAGCAGTCGCAGGATAGTTCAATTCGCAACGCTGGAATTGAAACTAGAACAGGAAGAAAGTGGTCAGCAAGCCAAGCAGTCGAACAGGCTGAGAGAAGACTCCAGCACAAAGACATAGTCGGCATCATCGCAGTAGGCAGACAGGGGCTTGGTAACTCCAAGATTACACTATGGAGCTCTGCCGGAAATACAGAAAGGAGGAGCATGGTGCAAGATGAAGTCAGAGCAGCAGCAGAAGAAGAAAGAAGAGCGAAAGCTGTTGCCATGGGTGCCCAAGGCGCATGGACAAAGTGGACAACTACAGACAGAAAACTGACCTGGGCAGATATCTGGAGATACGAACCACTTAGGATCGCATTCTTGCTCAGATCAGTCTATGACCTGCTACCGTCACCCTCCAACCTTCACAGATGGGGTCTACAAGACAACCCTAAGTGCCATCTGTGCGACAAAAAGGGAAGCATGGAACACATTCTGTCTTCGTGTACCACATCCCTCACCCAAGGACGTTACCGGTGGAGACACGACAGTGTTCTTCAAGAACTCGCAGACAAGTTGGAACGAGAGAGGACCAAGAAAAGGACCAGACAGAAACCTTGTATGATTCAGTTCGTGAAGGAGGGACAGAAGGCACCCAAACAATCGCAGCCTACCAATTCCATCTTGGATGAATCTGATAAGTGGGAAATGTCTGTGGACCTGAAACAGAAACTTGTGTTCCCAAACATTATCCAGACATCATTGAGACCTGACATTGTTATCTGGTCTAACAAAGACAAGTGTTTGGTTATGGTTGAACTGACTGTTCCTTGGGAATCTCGTTGTGAAGAGGCTTATGAAAGGAAGAAAGCCAAGTATTCTGATCTGCAAGAACAGTGCAAACAGAAGGGATGGCGAGTGTGGCTCTACCCGGTGGAAATTGGTGCCAGAGGGTTCCCAGCCCAGTCGCTGTGGAAGATGTTAAGTGCTTTGGGGATCAAGGGAGCAGACAGAAAGCGTGCAGTGGGCACACTAAGCCTGACAGCTGAAAGGGCATCCAGCTGGTTGTGGATGAAGAGAGAGGAGAGGAGCTGGAAGCCTTCCATCAACACGTAGTGACTGATCACCACTGCGGGCCCGCCGCCTGGAGAGTGTCCTGTGATTAAAGGGCCGAAACACTTGTTGAAAGGCGGTTCTCAGCTGAGGATGTTGATGGTATGAGCAGTACAGAACTGTATTTCACTCACTTACATTTACATCTTGCTTTCGTACATTTACATTTTGCGTTCATACATTCAATATTACATTCGGTTATCTAATATTGGAATCGTCCTTAAGCATTTTGCTCAAGTGGCATGATGCATTTTTTAATTTAATGTTTGAGCCTTATTTCAAATTCTTCGCTAGATCGGCGTTTCATAGTCTTACTATAAACAAATAATAGAACATGCGACAAAATAGAACGCGACCAACGGTGTTTGACAGCAGAAGGTGCAAGTTTGGAAACTGTCGGGTTCTGGACGGAAACTGCCGACAATATACGAGTATTTTGAAAAGATACAATAGTTGTAACAATCGTTTTAAGCTGTTTTAAATGAGGATGAATTTATACTGGTCCATATCATGTTTAGTTGAATACTTATTCAAGTTAGTTTGTTTTAGAACATGACATGCACTGCCAAGACCAGCATCTATCACTAGATTTTTTTTTAAAGTTGTTTATACCAACGCGTTATTGGTGATACCATTTGCGGCATTTTTTCATTCACATTGAACCATATTATCAGTGAATTGAGGCATTTCACATACATCCTATTACCAACGGCATTTTCTTGTGTGCAAACTTACACAATGAAAACAAAACTAAATTTACAACCAACACAGCTGTCCAACATATAAAAACACATATATATTCTGAATACTAAAGTTTATTATATCCGGATCCTATATCCTCCTTTGCACAACACATCAAAACCTTTATTTGTAATCTTACATTAACGCTGGCGTTAATTTGTTTATTAAGGGTAGCTTAAAATTACATTCATTTTATACTTAGCTAAATCAATTTACATATTGAGTATTTAGCGAGTAAAGACAATTTCTCTGTGTATGTTCTTTCATAACGTTTTTGATGAAAAAAAGATCAATGTATGTTTGTTTACTTCTTTCTTTGTTTCTTTTCAACGATCAATTTGCTAATGGCCAAACAAATAATTTCTCGTGAAATACCTACCATTAATAATGTCAATGTGTGAAACAGTGTAAATTAATTACATCAATTAATACTTTATTTATCTTTTGAATGTGCATAACATCAAAGTACTTTCGGAATTCCCGATTTAAAATTGCGTTAATTGATCAATTATGAAGACTTTAATTACAAATAATGTGAAAGGTTTTATGTAGACGGTCTCGGCCGGTTTCCTATCTGTCAGATCATATATTATCTGAGTAAACATTACATCATTTTTTTTTCTAATTTCAGGTTGAAAATTGCGTTAATTGAACAATAACAAGACTTGATTATAAATGTAAACGGTCTCAGTCGGTCTCCGATCTATCCCCCGCCCCATATACTACATACTAAACGACGGTCTCCGGCCCCCGGTCTCCGGTCTCGGAGACCGGCGGAGACCGTCGATAATTTGGAGACCGGCTTTTAGTAGGCCCCAACTTATGTTTATCTTCAAAGTATATTTCGGTCACTTACGGAAATTGCCGACAACAAATGCGTAGCGCCACCTGTTAGCATAATTTGGTCGTCCCGTCATTATTACACCAGGTGTCGCATCGTATTATGCCTATGTGTATTGTGCTGTTTACATTCGGCTTTCCACATTCGGCTATTCGTCATTGTTACTGCTATGCTCTCTGACATTTGTCATTCGTTAAGAGGAAGGTGTTATTTAAATTACAATATTAAACATGACTTCATCTCATCAAATTAATGTTAATTGATGGTGTTAAATAACGAGAATAACAGACACTATTTATAGCAAGATGTTCATATCACAAAGTAAGATGTACAAAGCAAGATGTGCATGTCACAAAGCAAGATGTACAAGTCACAATACAAGATGTACAAAGCAAGATGTGCAAGTCACAAACTAAGATGTGCAAGTCACAAAGCAAGATGTAAATGTACGAATGCAAGATGTAAATGAACGAATGAAAGTTGTAATGTACGAATGCAAGATGTAAATGTACGAATGCAAGTTGTAATGTACGAATGCAAGATGCAATTTATGCGTTAATACCCTTCCATACACAAAGCCTACGCTTTACAAGTTTGTCCTATTTTGAAATATTGATTTTTGAGTCTTGATTTATTGATCATGGTAGGACTTATATCATTTTGCTATTGGTATCATTTTTTTATTTAATACAGCTAGGCATTGTGTTAATTTAACTTATAAAATATATGATAGTTATTATACAATAAAACATTGTTTTTATTATTTTTAACAACCATATTGTGAAAATTACGTACATGCACTAAGAGCCGTATAGTCTAATATAGATCCACTTTGTTAAATGTTAAATTTCCGGGGTCGTTGGTTCGATCCACGGCGGCGACAAATAAAAGGCGTTACAGTGGCATTGTATAATATGGAAGTGAGGCAGCGCTGAAGACTCTTTGCTTGAAGCATAAACGAGCCACAAAATGACCTCAACATTTTCGATGTCACGTTAAACCAGCAAACAAAAATACACCTGATTTTCTCGTGCATCGAAAAAAAGGTTTATTATAGACGGATAACTGCAGAAATGTGATCAAAAAATAAATCTCTTCCTCGCAGTAGACAAACAACAGCTACTGTTCTGAACAAACAGTTCCCAAACAACATGGGGAATTAGGAACACGCATGAAATTATTGATAGTCAAATAAAAAAAGGATTATTTTTAGGTATAGTTTGACATTTTCCGCTGCGTATATGTGGTTTATAGGGACTTTTTTCTCCTAAGCAATTACTACAGCTTTATTTGATTGTAAACGAGAAGAAATCATTCGCCCCGTGTCTCATACTCGCATTATGTTAAAGGTACGATACAGAATTGTTTGTTATAGGCTATTGCGCAGTGGATAACATTGAAAGCAATGTTCTGTTGTATTTAATTGTTGAAGTTATGTATACCTCGTCACTAGTTTAATATCAGGTATGAATAAATATTCAAAGTGATCTAGAGTATCGACAAACTACATGTATTTGAATGACGATATTCTATTTTTAAGTTGTGCTTTAGATATTTAGGTTTTCGCCTCTGCTGGGCGAAAACCTATTGTTCTTCTTCTGTTGATTTGTTTTTTTAGGTTTTCGCACCTCGCAGTGCGAAAACCTATTGTTCTTCTTCTGTTTTATTTTTTTTTTTTTTTTTTTTTTTATTATTTTTCTAACCCTTTTTTGTTAACGGCAAATCTCCGTGATCAGAAAAGCCACATTTATGAAATTTTAATCAGTTTTTACCACGTATTTGAAGATGATCCTAACGTTGAGAAAATTTTCATTTATGTCTTACTTTTCCCGCTAGGGGGCGTTTTGTATGAAATTTATTAATGGCTAATAACTCAGTTATTTGAGGTCCGATTCAAATGCGGTTTTTCGCATTCTGTTCCTTGTTGATAGCCAAATAGAATATGATAGGTTTCGAGGGTACGTGTCGCTGAAAGTTTTCGAGCTACAGAAGGTTGAATGTTCGAACCTCGCAAAAAACTGTGCAAATGAGGGTAGGTCTACGAAAAACCTATCCATTTTTGTTAGAGATCAGATAGAAGAGTTCTGTTTGCTGCAAATGATTTGCAAGACATATACGCACAAAATATATGGGGTGGCGAATTTAAGAAATGAATGGTTTGTCCTCTAGAAACGGTCAAACTTCACTAAATTTTAGGAAAAATTAAATTTTCAAAAACATGTTTTTTGTCGCTCCTGACTTAATTTTTAGTTCATTCTTCGTGATATTTTCACAATTTATGTATTGTTATGTTTGAAAGGGCTTCACAATTAAAAAGTTAAAAAATAAATGAAAAGGTCAAGGTCATATTACGATTATTGTGTTTTTATTCGGCCCCAAAGAGCTCCAAAACTACAAATATTTCATTGAAAGTATATGAACAAAAGTTTTAGTTCTTCAAGAGCTCTTTCCAGTGATGTTAAGTTTTTGAAGATCGGGGTTGAATTGGTTGAGTTATGGCAGAAAGGCGAAAAGTGTACTTTTAACGAAATTGAAACGCTGTAGTTTCATGAACTTTGAGTCAAAAATTATGATTTCTTCAGGATTAAGACACTGAAAAGTGAAGTGATGTATACTGCAAGGAATATTTGTTTGGTCACGTGATTATGACGTCATGCATATTTAAGCAAGAATTATTAAAAAAATCATATAAAATCGGCAAGTTGACGTATGAAGTTGAAATTTGCAGGAATGCCGTAGCCTACGGTGTGCAAAAAGTCCTGAAAATTTCAGATGATTCCTTCAACAAACATGGCAGATATTCATGTTTTTCGGATAAGGGCTTGTACACGAAAATCTAGCAAGTTGAAGTAAGAAAAGAAGGCGGTTATTGGGTTGGTTACCCTCTATCCGGACGTTCCTACGCAGGAAATACTGCCCGTGTTGAAAGGTGAATTGTGATGCGTATTTGAGAGAATGAGGTGCATTTTAGGATGCAATTGTGTACACCAGGACCGATAAGCATATTGTCTTTGTCATTACGGCTTTCTCCAAACTTTTGTTATTAGGTTTTCGCACCTCGCAGTGCGAAAACCTATTGTTCTTCTTCTGTTTTATTTTTTTTTTTTAGGTTTTCGCCTCTGCAGGGCGAAAACCTATTGTTCTTCTTCTGTTGATTTGTTTTTTTTTTTTTTTTATTATTTTTCCAATTCCACCCATTTTTGTGTCCAGCCTAGCGGCCAGATGAAAAAAGCTACAGCTATGAAATTTTGGGCATGGAGTCATCTTTATCTGAACATGTGCCTAAATGGTCAAACTTTTCACTTTTGTTTCTGATTTAGCCACTAGGGGGCGCAATGCATGTAATCACTGTTTTGCTAATAACTCAAAAATTTGAAACCTGATTTAGATGCGGTTTTTTACATGATGTTCTTTGTTGACAGCCCAATCAAATATGATGGAAATCTCATCATCGAGTACGGGAAAAAAATTGTTCTAGGAGAGGTTGAATGTTCGAACCTTGGAAAAAAGTGAAATAATGAGGGTAGGTCTACGAAAAACCTTCCCACTTTTGTTAGAGATCAGATAGAATAATTCTGTTTGCTGCATACGATTTGCAAGACATATACGCACAAAATATATGGGGTGGCGAATTTAGGAAATGCGTTGTTTGTCCTCTAGAAAAGGTCAAACTTCACTAAATTTTAGGAAAAATTAAAATTTCAAAAACATGTTTTTGTTGCTCCTGACTTTATTTTCTGTTCATTCTTCATGATATTTTCACACAATATGTATTGTTATGTTTGAAAGGGCCTCACAATAAAAAAATTAAAAGAAATTTGAAAAGGTCAAGGTCATATTACGATTATTGTGTTTTTATTCGGCCACAAATAGCTCCAAAACTAAAAATATTTCATTGAGAGTATATGAACAAAAGTTTTAGTTCTTAAAGAGCTCTTTCCAGTGATGTTTAGTTTGTGAAGATCGGACTTGATTTGGTCATTATACGGCAGTCCAAAGTTTGATCCTTTTTTGGAATAATTGTAAATCAGGTTTTATGCTTCAAATTCTGATACACAAGAATAAAAAGTTTGACTTGTGCGACTAGTATACTTGATTGAACTATTTGCTGCTTTGCTAGGTACCAAACAGTAAAATTTTAATCAATTTTCTATCTCATTTTGCCGCTAGGGGGCGCTTTTCTTGAAATCATTCTTTTGCTTATAACTCAAAAAGTTGAAGCCTGATCCAAATGCGGTTAATTGAATTATGTTCCTTGTTGATAGCCTAATAAAATATGATAGTTTCTAGGTATGAGTGGCTGAAACTTTTTGAGCTAGTAACGGAAGGTTGAAAGTTCGAATCTTGTAAAAAAAACTGCAAATGAGGGTAGGTCTACGAAAAACCTATCCATTTTTGTTAGAAATCAGATAGAAGAATTCTGTTTGCTGCAAATGATTTGCAAGACATATACGCACAAAATATTTGGGGTGGCGAATTTAAGAAATGCATGGTTTGTCCTCTAGAAAAAGGTCAAACTTCACTAAATTTTAGGAAAAATTAAAATTTCAAAAACATGTTTTTTTGTCGCTCCTGACTTTATTTTCTGTTCATTCTTCATGAAATTTTCACAAGTTATGTATTGTTATGTTTGAAAGGGCCTCACAATTAAAAAGTTAAAAAACAAGGTCAAGGTCATATTACGATAATTGTTTTTTTATTCGGCCCCAAAGTGCTCCAAATCTAAAAATATTTCATTGAGAGTATATGAACAAAAGTTTTAGTTCTAAATAGTTCTTTCGTATAATGTTTAGTTTTTGAAGATCTTTTCATTTTACGGCAATCCAAAGTTTGATCCTTTTTTGGAATAATTGTTATTCAGTTTTTATGCTTAAAATTGTGATATATAAGAAAAAGAATGTTCGATTAGTGCGACTTATATACTTGTTTGAACTATTGGCTGCATTTCTAGGAACCTAATTGTAAAAATTTTATCATTTTTTTTTCTCATTTTGCCGCTAGAGGGCGCTTTGCTTAAAATCACTCTTTTGCCTATAACTCAAAACGTTAAAGTCTAATTGAAATGCGGTTTTCAGCATTTTTTTCCTTGTTGACAGCACCACAGAATGTGATGTGATGTGATGATAGGGTATGGGGAAATATTTGCGCTAGAGGAGTTTGAATGTTCTAACATTCAAAAAAAAAACAAACAAAAAAAAAAAACTGTGCAAATGAGAGTAGGTCTTCAAAAAACCTTTGCGTTCTGTTTCATATTAAAAATTGTGGCTGAGTTGAAATAAAGTGTTCAAGTTGATTAGGTTAAAAGCGAAAACCAAGATACCGCTTGCGGTTCTAGTTTTTTATTTTTATTATTTTTCCAATTCCACCCATTTTTGTGTCCAGCCTAGCGGCCAGATGAAAAAAGCTACAGCTATGAAATTTTGGGCATGGAGTCATCTTTATCTGAACATGTGCCTAAATGGTCAAACTTTTCACATTTATTTCTGATTTAGCCACTAGAGGGCGCAATGCATGTAATCACTGTTTTGCTAATAACTCACAAATTTGAAGCCTGATTTAGATGCGTTTTTTTACATAATGTTCCTTGTTGACAGCCCAATCAAATATGATATATATCTTATCATCGAGTACTGGAAAAAATTTGTTCTAGAAGAGGTTGAATGTTCGAACCTTGGAAAAAAGTGGAAAAATGAGGATAGGTATACGAAAAACCTACCCACTTTTGTTAGAGATCAGATAAAAGAATTCCGTCTCCGGCATACGATTTGCAAGACATATACGCACAAAATATATGGGGTGGCGAATTAAGGAAATGCGTGGTTTGTCCTCTAGAAACGGTCAAACTTCACTAAATTTTAGGAAAAATTAAAATTTCAAAAACATGTTTTTGTCGCTCCTGACTTTATTTTCTGTTCATTCTTCATGAAATTTTCACACGATATGTATTGTTTTGTTTAGAAGGGCCTCACAATTCAAAAAATAAAAAAGAATTGAAAAGGTCAAGGTCATATTACGATTATTGTGTTTTTATTCGGCCACAAATAGCTCCAAAACTAAAAATATTTCATAGAGAGTATATGAACAAAAGTTTTAGTTCTTCAAGAGCTCTTTCCAGTGATACTTAGTTTTTGAAGATCGGACTTGTTTTGGTCATTATACGGCAGTCCAAAGTTTGATCCTTTTTTGGAATAATTGTAAATCAGGTTTTATGCTTCAAATTCTGATACATAAGAATAAAAAGTTTGACTAGTGTAGTATACTTGATTGAACTATTTGCTGCTTTGCTAGGTACCTAACAGTAAAATTTTAATCAATTTTCTTTCTCATTTTGCCGCTAGGGGGCGCTTTTCTTGAAATCATGCTTTTGCTTATAACTCAAAAAGTTGAAGCCTGATCCAAATGCGGTTAATTGAATTATGTTCCTTGTTGATAGCCTAATAAAATATGATAGTTTCTAGGTATGAGTGGCTGAAACTTTTTGAGCTAGTAACGGAAGGTTGAAAGTTCGAATCTCGTAAAAAAACTGCAAATGAGGGTAGGTCTACGAAAAACCTATCCATTTTTGTTAGAAATCAGATAGAAGAATTCTGTTTGCAGCAAATGATTTGCAAGACATATACGCACAAAATATATGGGGTGGCGAATTTAAGAAATGCATGGTTTGTCCTCTAGAAAAAGGTCAAACTTCACTAAATTTTAGGAAAAATTAAAATTTCAAAAATATGTTTTTTGTCGCTCCTGACTTTATTTTCTGTTCATTCTTCATGAAATTTTCACAACTTATGTATTGTTATGTTTGAAAGGGCCTCACAATTAAAAAGTTAAAAAACATTGAAAAGGTCAAGGTCATATTATGATAATGGTGTTTTTATTCGGCCCCAAAGTGCTCCAACTCTAAAAATATTTCATTGAGAGTATATGAACAAAAGTTTTAGTTCTAAATAGTTCTTTCGTATAATGTTTAGTTTTTGAAGATCGGACTTGATCTTTTCTTTTTACGGCAATCCATAGTTTGATCCTTTTTTGGAATAATTGTTATTCAGTTTTTATGCTTAAAATTGTGATATATAAGAAAAAGAATGTTCGATTAGTGCGACTTATATACTTGTTTGAACTATTTGCTGCATTTCTAGGTACCTAATTGTAAAATTTTTATCATTTATTTCTCATTTTGCCGCTAGAGGGCGCTTTGCTTAAAATCACTCTTGCCTATAACTCAAAACGATTAAGTCTAATTGAAATGCGGTTTTCAGCATTTTGTTCCTTGTTGACAGCACCACAGAATGTGATGTGATGTGATGATAGGGTATGGGGAAATATTTGCGCTAGAGGAGTTTGAATGTTCTAACATTAAAAATACAACAACAAAAAAACTGTGCAAATGAGAGTAGGTCTTCAAAAAACCTTTGCGTTCTGTTTCATATTAAAAATTGTGGCTGAAATGAAATAAAGTGTTCAAGTTGATTAGGTTAAAAGCGAAAACCAAGATACCGCTTGCGGTTCTAGTTCTATATTTAATTTCAATATATTTTATCATAGGTATGTTCTTGTATTATGCATAATATAAATGAAATCAATAACCAGATAATAAGATATCGATATTTCAAGAAGCCTGTTGTGCCATTGTACACCTCGAGATTTAATCTCGATAAAGGATAGGAGTTAAATAAGCGTGGACGGGATAACAAGACACGCAAAAAAAAACTTAAAGTGTGGTGTGCTATCTGATTTAACCTCATTTAATGTGAATGTGTGCCTGTTTCATTAAACAAATATAGAATGACAAGTTTGTTCAGTAGTCATTTTAAGTTTAATAATAAGACCAAGTGAGGAACACTGAAGTATACACTGTGGTGGGATACCGTCCTAGAGTATCACGCCGAAGACACGTGGCATGACAATATATGGATTGGGAGTTTGGTGAGTGGCTTGGTGCGAGGGTTTGTATATGGATGGGTGGGTTGGTGTGTGGCTTGGTTGGAGGGTTTGTATATGGATGGGTGTGTTGGTGTGTGGCTTGGATGCAGGTTTTGTATATGGATGGGTGTGTTGGTGTGTGGCTTGGTTGGAGAGTTTGTTTATGGATGGGTGTGTTGGTGTGTGGCTTGGGAGGAGGGTTTGTATATGGATGGGTGTATTGGTGTGTGGCTTGGTTGAAGGGTTTGTATATGGATGGGTGTGTTGGTGTGTGGCTTGGTTGCAGGGTTTGTATATAGATGGCTGTGTTGGTGTGTGGTTTGGTTGGAGGGTTTGTTTATGGATGGGTGGGTTGATGTGTGGCTTGGTTGAAGGGTTTGTATATGGATGGATGGGTTGGTATGTGGCTTGGTTGAAGGGAATGTATATGGATTGGTGGGTTGGTGTGTGGTTTGGTTGGAATATGGATGGGTGTGTTGGTGTGTGGCTTGGGTGAAGGGTTTGTATATGAATGGGTGTGTTGGTGTGTGGCTTGGTTTGAGGGTTTGTATATGGATGCGTGGATTGGTGTGTGGCTTGGTTGGAGGGTTTGTATATGGATGGGTGTGTTGGTGTGTGGCTTGGTTGAAGGGTATGTATATGGATGGGTGGGTTGGTATGTGGCTTGGCTGGAGGGTTTGTATATGGATGGGTGTGTTGGTGTGTGGCTTGGTTGAAGGGTTTGTATATGGATGGGTGGGTTGGTATGTGGCTTGGCTGGAGGGTTTGTATATGGATGGATGTGTTGGTGTGTGGCTTGGTTGAAGGGTTTGTATATGGATGGTTGGGTTGGTGTGTGGTTTGGTTGAATGGTTTGTATATGGATGGTTGGGTTGGTGTGTTGCTTGGTTGAAGGGTTTGTATATGGATGGGTGGGTTGGTATGTGGCCTGGCTGGAGGGTTTGTATATGGATGGATGTGTTGGTGTGTGGCTTGGTTGAAGGGTTTGTATATGGATGGTTGGGTTGGTGTGTGGCTTGGTTGAAGGGTTTGTATATGGATGGTTGGATTGGTATGTGGCTTGGTTGAAGGGTTTGTATATGGATTGGTGGGTTGATATGTGGCTTGGTTGGAGGGTTTGTATATGGATGGGTGTGTTGGTGTGTGGCTTGTTTGAAGGGTTTGTATATGGATGGATGTGTTGGTGTGTGGCTTGGTTGAAGGGTTTGTATATGGATGGTTGGGTTGGTGTGTGGCTTGGTTGAAGGGTTTGTATATGGATGGTGGGTTGGTATGTGGCTTGGCTGGAGGGTTTGTATATGGATGGATGTGTTGGTGTGTGGCTTGGTTGAAGGGTTTGTATAGGGATGGTCGGGTTGGTGTGTGGCTTGGTTGAAGGGTTTGTATTTGGATGGTTGGATTGGTATGTGACCTTGTTGAAGGGTTTGTATATGGATGGGTGGGTTGATATGTGGCTTGGTCGGAGGGTTTGTATATGGATGGGTGTGTTGGTGTGTGGCTTGGTTGAAGGGTTTGTATATGGATGGGTGGGTTGGTATGTGGCTTGGTTGGAGGGTTTGTATATGGATGGGTGTGTTGGTGTGTGGTTTGGTTGGAATATGGATGGGTGTGTTGGCGTGTTGTTGTTGTAGTTGTATTGACGTTTTCCGTTGCTGCGTTAGTATTTAAATCATATAGCGACATCCAGCTAATTACAAGAGGAGGAAGACCCCGAGTACACATAGGTACCCGGGTAGAACCACCGGCCTACCGCAAGCCAGCTGGAAGCCTTCCTCACATGAAAAATCCGACGTCGTGTTGGTGTGTGGCTTGGTTGGAGGGTTTGTATATGGATGGTTGGGTTGGTATGTGGCTTGGTTGGAAGGTTTGTATATGGATTGGTGGGTTGGTGTGTGGCTTGGGTAGAGTGTTTTTATATTGATGGGTGGGTTGGTGTGTGGCTTGGTTGGAGGGTTTGTATATGGATGGGTGGGTTGGTATGTTGCTTGGTTTGAGGGTTTGTATATGGATGGGTGGGTTGGTGTGTGGTTTGGTTGGAATATTGATGGGTGTGTTGGTGTGTGACTTGGGTGGAGATTTTGTATATGGATGGGTGTGTTGGTGTGTGGCTTGGTTGGAGGGTTTGTATATGGATGCGTGGATTGGTGTGTGGCTTGGTTGGAGGGTTTGTATATGGATGGGTGTGTTGGTGTGTGGCTTGTTTGGAGGGTTTGTAATGATGGGTGTGTTGGTGTGTGGCTTGGTTGAAGGGTTTGTATATACAGTCCAACCTCGCTATTCCGAAGTCATTGGGACCGAGCTGAAAACTTCGATATAGCGATAATTCGGATTAAAAATCGATGCTTTTATGGTGACATACATGTATCGGTGTTTATTATTTTACCGGTGTGTGTCATGAAAACAACTACGCCGTAAGATTATCAAAATACAAGACACACTTGCTTCAAAACCAGTTATTTCTCCGGATATACCGGTATTTCACTTGGTTTTTCAGACATTGACAATTGCAAGAGTTTTCCTTTCATGAAAGCAGAGGCAATCAGGCAATGATTGACGATTAAGGCAAACACCGATTATTTAAATGCATAATTTAACAATTACTCAAACCTACATTCTTAGGTACTTTCTGCTGACGCGTGATATTTACTCTAACAGTCATACAGTACATCAATTAGCAATAAGCAATAATATCCGGTTGGGCCCGCGACAGCCTACCCCCACCCCCTATGATGTATTAAAACCCCCAGGCATCAATTAGCAATAACCAGATATCCAGTCGGGCACACGACAGTGTACCCTCCCCTGTAAAAGGTGTGAAAAACCTACCTGAACTTTCATAACGACGCCGCAAAATAAGCGTGTCTGTTTTTACGAAAAGTGACTGAAAATTTGACTTCGATTTAACAATTGAAAAATGTGCATAAATTGCGATTTCGGGACCGAAAAAATACTTCGAAATAGGATTTTTTTTCGAAATAGCGAAAATCGGATTAAACATTTTATTTTAGTTGAATTTTATAGGAGAAAAATCGGGACCGAAAAAAAAAATCGAAATAGAGAGGATTTCGGTTCAACGGTTATCGGAATAGCGAGGTTGGACTGTAGATGGGTGGATTGGTGTGTGGCTTGGTTGGAGGGTTTGTATATGGATGGGTGGATTGGTGTGTTGCTTGGTTGAAGGGTTTGTATATGGATGGTTGGGTTGGTATGTGGCTTGGTTGAAGGGTAATGTATGCGTATGGGGTGGATTGGTGTGTGGCTTAGTCGGAGGGTTTGCATATGGATGCGTGGATTGGTATATGTCTTGGTTCAAGGGTTTGTATATGGATAGGTGTTGGTGTGTGGCTGCGGTGGAAAGTTTGTATATACATTGTATATGGTTGGGTTAGTATGTGGCTTGTTTGAGGGTTTGTATATGAATGGGTGGGTTGGTGTGGGGCTTGGTTGGAGGGTTTGTATATGGATGGTTGGGTTGGTATGTGGCTTGGTTGGAAGGTTTGTATATGGATGGGTGTGTTGGTGTGTGGCTTGGTTGGAGGGTTTGTATATGAATGGGTGTGTTGGTCAGGGCTTGGTTAGAGGCTTTGTATATATATGGTTGGATTGGTATATGTCTTGGTTCAAGGGTTTGTATATGGATAGGTGTTGGTGTGTGGCTGCGGTGGAAAGTTTGTATATACATTGTATATGGTTGGGTTGGTATGTTGCTTGTTTAAGGGTTTCTATATGAATGGGTGGATTGGTGTTTGTTTGGTTGAAGGGTTTGTATATGGATGGGTGGGTTGGTATGTGGCTTGGTTGGAAAGTTTGTATGTGGATGGGTGGGTTGGTGTGTGGTTTGGTTTGAATATGGATGGATGTGTTGGCGTGTTGTTGTTGTAGTTGTATTGAGGTTTTCCGTTGCTGCGTTTGTATTTAAATCATATAGCGACGTCCAGCTAATTACAGGAGGAGGAAGACCCCGAGTACACATAGGTACCCGAGTAGAACCACCGACCTACCGCAAGCCAGCTGGAAGCCTTCCTCACATGAAAAATCCGAATTCGTGTTGGTGTGTGGCTTGGTTGGAGGGTTTGTATATGGATGGTTGGGTTGGTATGTGGCTTGGTTGGAAGGTTTGTATATGGATGGTTGGGTTGGTGTGTGGCTTGGGTAGAGGGTTTGTATATTGATGGGTGGGTTGGTGTGTGGCTTGATTGGAGGGTTTGTATATGGATGCGTGTGTTGGTGTGTGGCTTGGTTGGAGGGTTTGTATACGGATTGGTGTGTTGGTGTGTGGCTTGGTTGGAGGGTTTGTATATGGATGGGTGTGTTGGTGTGTGGCTTGGTTGGAGGGTTTGTATATGGATGGGTGGATTGGTGTGTGGCTTGGTTGGAGGGTTTGTATATGGGTGCGTGGATTGGTGTTGCTTGGTTGGAGGGTTTGTATATGGATGGGTGGATTGGTGTGTAGCTTGGTTGGAGGGTTAGTATATGGTGGTGGTTGGGTGTTGCTTGGTTGAAGGGTTTGTATATGGATTGGTTTATTGGCTTGGTTGGAGTTTGTATGTGGATGGGTGGGTTGGTGTGTGGTTTAGTTGGAATATGGATGGGTGTGTTGGCGTGTTGTTGTTGTAGTTGTATTGACGTTTTCCGTTGCTGCGTTAGTATTTAAATCATATAGCGACGTCCAGCTAATTACAGGAGGAGGAAGACCCCGAGAACACATAGGTACCCGGGTAGAACCTGCGACCTACCGCAAGCCAGCTGGAAGCCTTCTTCACATGAAAAATCCGAAATCGTGTTGGTGTGTGGCTTGGTTGGGGGGTTTGTATATGGATGGTTGGGTTGGTATGTGGCTTGGTTGTAGGGTTCGTATATGGATGGTTGGGTTGGTATGTGGCTTGGATGAAGGGTATGTATATGGATTGGTGGATTGGTGTTTGGCTTGGTTGGATGGTTTGTAAATGGATGTGTGGATTTGGTGTGTGGCTTGGTTGAATGGTTTGTATATGGATGGGTGTGTTGGTGTGTTGCTTGGTTGGATGGTTTGTATATGAATGGGTGGGTTGGTGTGTGGCTTGGTTGGAGGGTTCGTATATGGATGGGTGGTGGTGTGTTGCGTGGTTGGAGGGTTTGTATATGGATGGGTGGGTTGGTGTGTGGCTTGGTTGGAGGGTTTGCATATGGATGGGTGGATTGGTGTGTGACTTTTTGGAGGGTTTGTATATGGATGGGTGGGTTGGTGTGTGGCTTGGTTGATGGGTTTGTATATGGATGGGTGGTTGGTGTGTGGCTTGGTTGGAGGGTTTGTATATGGATGGGTGGGTTGGTGTGTGGCTTGGTTGAAGGGTTTGCATATGGATGCGTGGATTGGTGTGTGGCTTGGTTGGAGGGTTTGCATATGGATGCGTGGATTGGTGTGTGGCTTGGTTGGAGGGTTTGTATATGGATGGGTGGAGTGGTGTGTGGCTTGGTTGAAGGGTTTGTATATGGATGGGTGTGTTGGTGTGTTGCGTGGTTGGAGGGTTTGTATATGGATGGGTGGGTTGGTGTGTGGCTTGGTTGGAGGGTTTGCATATGGATGGGTGGGTTGGTGTGTTGATTGGTTGGAGGGTTTGTATATGGATGCGTGGATTGGTGTGTTGCTTGGTTGGAGGGTTTGTATATGGATGGGTGAATTAGTGTATGGCAAGATGGATAGGTTTATGAGTAGAAGGATGGATTGTGGATGTGTTGTTGTATTAATGGCTGCTTTCTTGTATTGGTGGTATGGTTTGTAAAGAATAATGGATGGTTGGTTGTAATATTGATGATTGAGCGACATTTTCAATTACATATATAGCAAAATTTATTCACGCATTGCCACATTCTATTTTATTATACATAATGAAATAACTTGCTCCGGATAAGAACAAAATACATCATGTGGTTATTTGACGGTTTCATTGCAAAAAGCAACAAGAGAGAGAGAGAGAAAGAGACAGACAGAGAGAGGGTAGGGTGGGGAGCGAAAACATGGATACAAACTCTGATATTATAATTATAAAAAAAATCCAGATCTATCACATCTCTTTCATCGTAACATTCGTGTGCAAACAACAGTTAAGTTGTTAAACATAATATGTTACTATAAAATCCAGCTCTTGCAGTGCACGCCTTATTTACAGTCAATTACCTCATACCTGTTACAATATCTTGAAATGCATATATTTTGAATACGGTAGCAAGATGAATTGTTAAATGGACGGGTTGGACTTCCAAAACATAATAACAACGTGTATTGAAACAAAAAAGAATGTACAGACAACATATACGAGGAATACCATTTCAGTTTTTGTCCGCTTTTAACGATTGACTTTGCATTAAGGGAAATGCTTTAACTTGTGTAAACAAGCTGAACTATAGCTATAAATGATTTGGGTTACATAGAGATTAGTTAACAATGGCCAGACAGGAAGTACCAATTGATAGATATTTATCTTGACTGCACATGACTGAATGAGATGAGACCTTCCAGCTGCATCCTTTGTACCAATATAACAGTCACGTACCTCTTTCTCTGTACCAATATTACAGTCACGTACCCTTTCCGCTGTACCAATATTACAGTCACGACCTCTTTCCCTGTACCAATATTTCCGCTGTACCAATATTACAGTCACGCACCTCTTTCCGCTGTTCCAATATTACAGTCACGTACCTCTTTCCTCTGTACCAATATTACAGTCACGTACCTCTTTCCGCTGTACCAATATTACAGTCACGTACCTCTTTCCTCTGTACCAATATTACAGTCACGTACCTCTTTCCTCTGTACCAATATTACAGTCACGTACCTCTTTCCTCTGTACCAATATTACAGTCACGTACCTCTTTCCTCTGTACCAATATTACAGTCACGACCTCTTTCCTCTGTACCAATATTACAGTCACGTACCTCTTTCCTCTGTACCAATATTACAGTCACGCACCTCTTTCCTCTGTACCAATATTACAGTCACGTACCTCTTTCCTCTGTACCAATATTACAGTCACGTACCTCTTTCCGCTGCCCATCAGTATAAAGTCCAATTTTGGATATTTCCCCCTTATCTTGATCCACCAAGTGGTACTAATGTTTAGATTCGGCACAGTGTTACTAAAGAGGATAGCAAACTAAGATAATTCAGGTTTATCTTTTCTTTTAACCGAGACGGAAAATTGTTACAATGTACCATTTAGATTAAGCAATGGCTTTCAATTCATTGAGATGTTAGTCAAACTTTAGACATTTAATCATAGTTACCGTAACTTCATGGATTTATTATATCAATCGGGCGTTAGTAAAAAAAAAATGAACAAGTCCTCCTTAAATCTGTGTACCCTGCTGCAATTTATTATAATAATGAACAACTCGTGAAAGCAGATAAACCTTAAGTCACATTACCAAAAGTGTATTTAATACCCTTTGATAAAAATATATGTGAATCGTATTCCTTAAAGAAGTTAAATATGTTTAAATGTTAAAGATGGTAATTGTGAAATGGTTAAATGTTAAATATGATCTGAGTGTTTGCAAAAGAGGAGCAAGTGACCAGTTGTGCTGAACCTGCAAGTTGTCTTCAGCTTTGTTTTTTACAATAGAAGATCATATTTTCCGTCCAATGTTGTTTCGTAGCAACAAATGTATAGTTCAACAGCAATGCTATCTTTGATTGAACAAAACATTACAGTGAAATCAGAACTAAATAACTAAATATTACTGACAACGATTCATTACTTGCAGAAAAGGCGCGAATTGTGTTAATTTTGTTTATTAAGGGGGCTATTATATCCAAAGGCGAAATGGTCGCCCAAATCAGCGAGCGCTGCCAGGTAAAGAAAAACAAATGAAATAATAACCAAACTTTTATTATCCCTATCAGCGAGCGCTGCCAGGTAAAGAAAAACAAATGAAATAATAACCAAACTTTTATTATCCCTATCAAAGGTGACAGCAGGTAGGGGAATCAACCTGTATTTCAGCTTACAATCCTACATTATACAGATGTACAGATATAAGTAAATCATATGATGTGCTATATAATTAATATCATTTTCTTTCTCCAACAAGTATACCTATATATTTTATATTCTAAAATCAATATATCATATGCAGTTGTAATTTTGGGAGAACCTAATATAATCATCATAATACCAATGTCTTTCTCATATAAAGGTTTAATAAAACGGAATTCCCAGAATATGTGTATAAGTGTTTCTTCTTGGTCATTACAAAATGTACATACGTTACTGGACACAATTTTAATTTTATAAAACAATTTATTTGTTGCCAATATCCTGTGTATTATTATTTGAAGCCATTGTACATATGTGTTACTATGAATTATTTTCCAATTTATATGAACATCATGAAAAATATATTTCCATTTTTAATATCGTTATTCTTTAAAATGTTGTAAATAATGATTTATCATTTATAACAATAAACTTTATCAATTGTAAATTACCAATTGTTCTTCAAGTTGCTGGATGCACGTGACACTAACTAGTACTGCAATTACAGCGCAAATGCCGCCGGTTCTTTTGATATGAGTAGTACAGTGTACGATTTAAGGCCAAACAAATGGAAGCCATCTAAGATAACTTGATTTTTATTTATAGGAACATACTTACTATTTGTATTAACTAATTCACAAAATATGTTTTTAGTAATGCGCTTGCATAGTCATGGAAGGGATTGTCCGACGATTTCCAAATTACTTTTTCTAATTTTCATTCCATGAATTTATTATTTCAAATGTTAATTCTGCAATTTGTTGCTCCACTTAGGCTAAATATCGCATTATTTTCATATACAAATATCAATTTATTTATTAAACCATTCAAATTTCATTATGACATGAAAACAAATTAACATTTCTAGCATTTGATCTGCAAGTTACAAATTTTGAGTGTAAAAAGTACAATTCACAAAGCCAGTTGTCAAGACAAATGACATTTTGAACATTAAAAGAATGAAGGTGGCGTTTCTAATCTGGAATGTCCATCTATGAATAGACATAACTTTATCCCTATGAACGTTTGTGTACGTGGCTTCGTTTGTATGTTAAAAAAGTATAGTTTATATTGTCTATTTTTATATAAACTTAATAAATACTTGGAAACAGTTCGAAATACTATTAGATATACGCTGATCTGTAGGGAGAACAACATAGTTCGCTGAATTTTATATTACTGAAAACACAGATGTTAACTGTTTTGTAATACTCAGTACATGTACCGATACCCATTGCACAGATGTGAATACATATAAGTTCATTTGCCTTTTATTGATTAGATACAAGAATAAGATAAAAAATTTTTTTAATAAAAAGTGTTGACGAAACGGGGTGAGCACGATAGGTTAAATGTGTTATGTTTACAATAAAACATACATATGATCATTTTATATAATATGTTATTATTCTTTAATATACCAAGAAAAGGCCACTCATCGCTGTGGGTTCGAATCCCGGCGGGGTCTTCAGATTTTCCATGTGAGGAAGCCTTCCAGCTGGCTTGCAGTAGGTCGGTGGTTCTACCCGGGTACCTCTGTGTACTCGGGGTCTTTCTCCACTTGTAATTAGCTGGACGTCGCTATATGATTGAACTACTATCGCAGCGACGGTAAACCCCAATACAACAACAACCAAGAAAAGACGGGATATGACAGTTTCGTTCACAAATATTTTTTAACAAACAGAATGGGAAAACTTACTACAAAGTCGAATGCAACTTCCTCATACATGGAAATACCCAGTGTACGTGTATCGACAGTTATTACATTGAGAAAGTAGATGTTCTAGTTACATTTCTCTCTACATGCAGAAAGTGGATACATTATTTCTTTTCTTCCAATTCGTTCTTCTCCTTTTTTCTGAGAAGAACAAAATGTATTACTATTTAAACATATCACAACAACCTAAACCCAAAGATAAGCAACTCAAATAAGCGTGTGAAGGAAATCTCGTATAGCCTCGGCACCACCGCGATATTGTTAGAAATAGCCGGTGAGCATGTTATTTCGTATTTAAGAGAAGTATAACTACGATGCAATAGTGTTGTGTTCCGACGCCACTCGAAGGCGGTTTAAAACAGCTTGATTATCTTGATCCATTAAGTCTATGCAATGTAAAAACAGCCAGAAACCACAATGATTATTAAAAGTATACGACGCACGTAAAGAGCATGGTGTATAGTTCTAAGACAACTTCGTAGGTGACTGTAAGCTCCTGGTTGCATACGGCGGACATATTAAGTGAAATAATGACTGTTTAAATCCGAAAGTAGTCAATATAAGGTCCTTACTATTGATTAAGGATTGATATGGATTTTTTTCAAGGAGGAAAAGTTAATAAAATTATATATTATTTGCCAGTACTCCTATAAATACTTTGTATATGTGACGAAAAAGTGAAACTAATGTTCCATGTTTTATTTTTGTATTGCCTCAATATTTATAATAATTATATTTTCCTCTTCTGTATGTATTTAATGTATTTTTCCTCTTCATAACGGCACTATTTGTAAAGAGTGACTTAGTATTTATTTACGAGAATTTAAGTATAAATATATATTCCGGTTCCGGTTGCCGTATGGTTAGAGCGTCCGCCATGGAATCGAAATGTCGTGGGTTCGATCCTCTCTTATTCAGCTTCTTGCGTTCATTGTTAATAACTTTAGATTTGTATGTTTATACCTGTTAAACAGACAACTTCTTTATGTATGTTTATTAATCCACATGTTTAGCCATTAAGTTTTCTGTTTTTCTTGCGTGTTGTTTGATTCTTATCTTTTGTTTTAAATGCTTTATCTTTATTACATCCTTTTGTTGTTGCTTGTAGGATTTTAATGTGTTTGTGTCAACATTTTCTCCCTTTTATTGCTACTTGCATTGTTTGTAATTAGTCAATATTTAGATGTCTTTGATTAATACGTCTTAGCCTATCCCTGTGCTTATGATACCATTTGTTTGGATGCTGTCAAAATTGACTGGGTAAGTAAGAAGTGTTCATAATTTAGGTATGAAACATCAGTGGGATATACAGGTATAAATGTGCTTGTCAGAATAATTGGGAAAGTGTTCAGGCCTGAACTGTGTACGCTTACAGAAAGTAACTTTGAAGCGTTAATGTTTTTCAAATGTAATAAGGACTTATAAACAAGCTCCTGCCTCATAAAACTGTTAAACACTCAAGTTTTTCTGATCATTTGTCCATATATGTGTTTCATGGAATAAATACTTTGTTCTGTAAAACTTCATACGGTATTTTATTTGTGAATATAATGCCAAATGATTGCAAATTAATTAATTAATTTCCTTATAATAATTGTATTTAATTTATTACATTTATAAAAAGCAAGTAATTATAATTGCAATTCAAGTGAAACGTTTCCAATTTAATTGTAATCAATTAAATATTTTTCAAATTAATTGAACCCAGGTCTGATTGCTTATGCTTTTCTGGACCTCCGTAACTCAATGAAGTTTTCCCGGAAAATGTCAGTTTCGTTTACATTTGGATTGACCAATAAAAACTTACCTTTATATTTACTACGACAGAAACCGGAAATAGCCTTCCCCGGCTGTAGTCAAGCTTGATTGGAGCAACGATTCACGATATTATCGTTACAAGAGAAAAACTACCTCAAATACGTTTGGGATTTTCTTAATATATGCATTTAAAACACAACCTGGTCCATTTTCAATATTGAATTTTGTTATAAACGCGTTTTTCCAAATTCAGTCTCAAAACAGCGTCATCCCTTCCCCTTTTCAATGTTACCATTAAGAGGAATTAATGTATTTGTTATAAAGCGTTTTTCCAATTTTAACAGGATGTCCATTTTAGTCTTTATATTTTTTACAGGATGTCCATTCAAGTCTTTAAATTTGATTGGCTATTGTTGACCCATGCTATTGTCTGGTTAAATGTTTGTTTGCAATGTTTTCGACGTTGACTGTCATAATAAGCTGTTTACAAATGACTACAATCATTGAGTACTTTATAAGATTTACTTCTTTATTTTATGCAAGCCACGCTCTTACCCATACAAGTAACGGTATTTTTCTATAACAATGGTAATCTTAATATTTTGAACAATCGCCAGGACTTAGACCTTGGGGTCAAGGTCTTTTTACGGTCAGCGTCACCGGGCTGGTAGAGCTGATCAAGGTGCATGCACCTGTGAAGAGGCTGTAGGTGGAAGGACTTCATGTTGAAAGGAATAAAGACTAGTACAAATATACCATTAACATTTATTGTAGTTAAATAACAATTTGAAAAAAAAAATAAATATAAAAACGAATCGTTGTATTGATCGGTATTTTGCTATCGCAAAACACACATGTCCACAGAACACACATGTCCCACTCTCGTTCTGGCGCGAGAATATACGATATTTCGCCGAGTTGCTTATCTTTGGGTTTTGGTCTTTGCAAATCATATCAGCACCCTAACTTCGAAGTGACAGACAGTTACAATCGAAACAATGTCTGGGATATATGCAAAGGTGCTAGCAAAAAGTAACTTTTCATAATTTGAACCTCAAAAGGAGGTAGGAAGCCATAATATACCTAATAAACATATACATTTCCCGCTGATTTACGGAAAACCGTAATTTATATTATTACCAAGAGATAGCTTATGATAGCAACAATAAGTTACTATTAGATACTTACACGTTATGACAAGTTATTGAGGTCTCTTTAACCCTCATGCCCCCAACACTCAAATCAAACATAGACGGTGAAGTGGGCGCAAAAAAGCACATAACACACCATATGAAGTGACCTCTTGACTGTACATTTTTAACACATAACACACCATATGAAGTGGCTTCTTGACTGTACACTTTTAACACATAACACACCATATGAAGTGGCTTCTTGACTGTACACTTTTAACACATAACACACCATATGAAGTGACCTCTTGACTGTACACTTTTAACACATAACACACCATATGAAGTGACCTCTTGACTGTACACTTTTAACACATAACACACGATATGAAGTGACTTCTTGACTGTACACTTTTAACACATAACACACCATATGAAGTGACCTCTTGACTGTACACTTTTAACACATAACACACCATATGAAGTGACTTCTTGACTGTACACTTTTAACACATAACACACCATATGAAGTGACCTCTTGACTGTACACTTTTAACACATAACACACCATATGAAGTGGCTTCTTGACTGTACACTTTTACAAAAGTGGGACTTAAGCTGTTGCAGATGTTCAACATTTCAAACAATTCCGCCAAGCTCTTAAAATGAAACTGAAATCAGATCTACAATACAACTTTGTACATTTGCCACGAACATCTATTGTAAACGGAAACTGTTACTTCAGAGGTCGAGTGGTTATAGTCTCTGACCTAGTACCAATTTGAGCCTAACGGATGTGGGTTTGAGTCCTAATCTGGACAATCAATCTTTTCATGAAAAGAAGCATTTTCGTATCTTTGAATTAATCCATTGTGAAGTATAGTTAAGCCAACAGTATTACTATGTTGGTTTTTGTGTAGGTTTTATAACCAAGTGGAAATACGTAGACATTTTCAAATATATATAATCTTTTATTTGCGAGTATACTACTCAAATTTTGCGCGTCTTCCTCCACCTGTAATTAGCTGGGCGTCGCTATATGATTGAAATACTATCGCAGCGACGGTAAACCACAATACAACAACAACAAAATTTGCGCAGATGAGTATTTCAAAGATTTCCTTTGACGATTACCATTTTGAGTTGTTAGATACTTTATATCTCAAAGCAAGTTTTTTATGGGGCGGGGTTATATGAGATGCTTGTAGTCCTCTTCCGCTGCGCTGTGATTGTGTCCGGTCAATATTTTGTATATATATATAAATTTATTTTTAAAATCGCTTCACAGCATGACATTACCATCACCCTTTCCAACGGAACTGTGACCTCCACCTTCATGTGACATCATTAAATTAATCATGCTATTTCTAACAGAGTCCCAAAATATAGTGTTATACTCCATTATTGTATTGTGCCAAGAAAAAATAACGTTACCAATTACTTTCATGTTCATATTTAGATAAAAAGAAAAGATTTATCACATATTAAAAGGATGGGTTACAAAAAAAAAAAGAATAGTAGAAATGATACTTTGAGGATGTTGTGTAATGAACTATGTCAATGATGTCAATAATGAGGATAACATGAAAAGGGGAAACACATAATTCCATCACGAATATTAAAGGGTTGTGGGCCAGCTACTGGCCATGGTTTTTGTATGAGAGAATTCTAACGGAGGATGAGGGTCTAGTACTGGTCCTTCCCAATAATCATGGTTAGGTTAACTGCCTGCCTGATACAACAATCTCCAAGCAGAGTTGTCGTTCGTCACTTATTAAAGCATCTCGGCTAAATGACATGAGGTCGTGGGTCAAGAATCTTATCAAAACAGAAACAATACCGTACATCGAGGTTGATTTTAAGAAAAAAAAAAGCATAAACATGAAGAAAATACGCTGATGCAAAAAGTTTACCCAAAGTTATATTATTAATACGTTATATATCTAACGGTTGAAAAGCTATCATTTCCCCTAGATACACCCAGCGTGCATCTCCGTCATCCTAGAAACATTTTTCCGGACCCCTAGCACTGACATCACAATCATATTTTGAGCAACCCCAGTTGAATAATTCTGGATCCGGGTCTGATACACTTAATATAGTATATCCGAAGAATTGTTCCTAACATAACCAGTTCTGTCGCTGACCGATTTCTGGTCTGCTGCTGCTACTAATACTACAACGACAGCAACACTGAAGTTACTGTAACCTAAATTAGTTTTAAAGAAAACATGTATATAAACATTGATTTTAGTTTAAGATATGTGTCATTGTGACGTGCGAGGTTATTGTGAATGAAATACCGGGCATATATTGAAGATATAAAGCCTAAAGTAAACATCCTGTATCCGTGGCCGGATTGAGCGGGGGGAGGGGGGCGGAAGCGGCGTTTGCCTTTAAAATCGTTTGATTTTAAATGCCTTATTCCACATAATTATTAATGTTATATGTGACAATAAAATATCAAGTGCAAATCGCTGACTACAAGTTCATAGTTGGCTACCGCGACACCCCCCCCCCTCCCATGGTTTTAATGTTATATTCCCCCCCCCCCTCCCTCCCCCACACACAAACATATTCGAGCCTGGTACATTATTTAATTCTTTGACAATGCAAATGTGTGTAACAATCACGGATGCACATTCTTAACAAACTATAATCATTTTTATCATGATTCGAATGAGTTTAGATTTACGTAGTTTCCATGTCGTCTGTTACTGTTTACCACATGATGACTGAATAGCAAAGTCATCAACTACACAGTAAAGGTCGCCTTAATCCAGCCGTAAGGTTCGAATCGGGTGTGGGAAAGGATATTTTTTTACCTTGTTTAGCGCTAAGAATGGTCAACCCAGGAACCGTCGAGAGGGATTAGTATGAGTTGACAGGGAATTACCCGAAGATATCCGACTGTTACGTCTTGTCACATGATGCTTGAACTATTTTCAGGACCGTGACAAGAAACTGTTCTATCGAACTATATCACAGAGATGTTGATCATATACATGTACATACCTACGGTGGGACAGGCGTGTCATAAATACGACCTTACTCTACGGGTTGGCCAAAGTCCGATTTTTACCCCCTTTTTACCCCCTATCACAAACCTATTTTTTCTTATTTCGATCGCCAACTATGAATTTTCATCATCAGATAACCATCATATTTCTAGCTCAGTGTGAAAATGTGTAGTTCTTTGAGATACAGTCCATCATCTTTTGTCTAAAATTTCAATTGTGCCCTAAAAATCATGTTTCATAATAAATTGTCTAAACTGAGCATAGGGCGGAATGAATCTATGAAACTTTCGATAATTAAAAAATATCACTGTTAGAATAGCAGCTTGATATTAATGGTATTCATGATATCAATGTTACTGACTTGTTGAAATTGAAAAACGATTAAAAAACGTCCAAATAGCACTTCCGTGAATTGGACATGTTTTTTTATGTCTTCAAATGATAATACCATAAGTAGAGGTCAAGCTCCATAGTATTATGGAATTGTGTGATTTCATTTATTCCCTAAAAATCATGTTTCATAATAAATTGTCTAAACTGAGCATAGGGCGGAATGAATCTATGAAACCTCCGATAATTAAAAAATATCACTGTTAGAATAGCAGCTTGATATTCCAAGTAAGTTAATGGTATTCATTTGCATATTTTTCATGACAAGTTTAACTGTACCTCTCCGCGCTTAGTGCGGATCCACGCAATGCGATTCTTCACTCACAAATACGAATGGAATATGTTACGCAGACCTTTTTTTCATAACCGTAATCGCTATTCATGTGCTGTTGTTTGTAAACGTGCTATTTTGTTCTGTAAACATCCATTTTAAGCATGAACAATATATCTGTGACAACTTATAAATCAGAACAGCAACCCAAATTACATAGTTGAAGATTACTTCTGTAAAAAGAAAAAAAGTAGCGCTTCGAAAGTCTGTCAATCACGCGTAATTTTGCATGAAAGCGAGATAGGTTTCTCCCAGCGCATTTCTTAACTTTGAAATAGAAGCAAACATTCAAGTATCTAAAACAGCAAGTACCTTGTCAAGGTCTAAGATTAAATAACAGTAGATAGTGTATATAAATCGGGTCCTAGGGAATGACCTACTTCTGAAGTTTCATACAGTCAGGTTCATGACCATAATTCCGAATTGTTTTGTAACAAACAGAGTGCGAATTCGATTGTCTTACTACCGACTATAGTTGCAGGATAGTGTGTGGAGTTTTTGCGTCATGTGGATTTTACCTCTATTGAATCAATAATTAAGAATCATGCTTTTTTTCATGTTAATTGGCTGCCGTCTCTCGGTGCATTGAGCGCTTTGATTAGACAGTCTTATGCTGAAAAGCGAAATCTGGCCTATCTGATTTGTATATTTTCCACAACAGTTTTAACTGTAACTTGTACGGATCCATACAATGCAAGCTGAGCTAACGAAAGCGGGTGAAGTGTGTTACGTAGATGTGTTGCAACGACGTTTAAATGACATTAGAAACTCTTTTAATGTGTAAAGATTGTGTGCCCACTCTTCTTTAACAAATTCCTCAAGCTGAATACAACCATTTCCAGCGAGAACAAAATACCTTCGTCGTTTACAAAACGAAGTCAGATTTAACCCAATTGGAGTACATATAGATCCACCCAGGCAATTAAGAAAAATAGTGCTTCGCATAAGTACGTAATTAACCAAAGTAGTTCAGCAGCATATCGCATGATATGATATATTTCGCTGCATTTCTGTTACATTACGTTGCATATCTGTCTTCTCATAAACTCAATAGCCACGCAAAAGCTAGAAAAGTGAAAAAAAGGCGGTCATAATTTAGGGGAATGGAATATCACGTGTCCCAATGATTTGAAGCGGTAGGCCTAAAACACGCAGTGAAAATTTTACGGAGCAATGGACGCAATGAAAAAAAATACCGAGCAATGGAAAATTTATTGTCAGAATAGCAGTTTTAAATGCCATAAAACTACTTTTAAACAATCTATAACTGTTAAATTATTTATAAACATTTTAATTTTAAAACAATGACATGCAAATAAAATTAGAGTTATTAATTCGACATTATACATATATGGAGCAATGGAAATTATATTTTCAGAAAAGTATTATTAAATTCCATAAATCTATTTTAAACCACCTATTACTGATTTATTATAAATAAACATTAATTTAAGACAATAGCATACGAATTATCTTGGTGGAGTTATTAAATTGGAGATTATAAGTGTATATATTCATATAGGCTTCGGCGCAATAGAAAGTCCATTGTGCCTCGATGAAACACGCAAAGGAAGTTTGCTAGACGCAATGAGTTGAAATTTGCTATATTATTCTTGCACTGGTTAAAATAAGAATACAATACTTTTTAATATGTTCTCTCAAAATAAAGCAGACATGTACAATGTTTACATGCTAGCTCACTCCCCAGGCCAGGTATAAAACAATGGACAGTGTATCTAGATAAACAGGCATCATATCACAAAATGATAATGATCAATATAATGTTTTAAATTTAATGAATATGTAATAAGTAGAGTCCTTATTAATTTGAGCATCTTATTCATCAAGATTTTTCATATACGCGCATGTAAATAACCGCGAAATGGAAATTCTATTGCACCTTAAAAATACCACGCAGATGAGAGTTATATGTTCAATAAGCACTTTTACCAACGACAAGTTATGAAGCATGTTATATATGTTAGATACTCCAAATTAAAACTACTCAATTCATTTTATATTTGTCATGTACCATACTATACACAGTGGATATATTTTAAGGTGATCCGGTATACCCATACCGCACTGACTGGCGCGTGTATGCCACACTTTCAATAAATTAATCAAACACGCGCATGCTGACGCAATAGAAGTATGAAGAAGGAAATTAAAGATTAAGTTTAGGCTTCTGTTCAAATTACCATCATCTTCATGTATTGATTTTATATTATTAAAAATAAAATTTTAATGATTGATTTATTTATAATCAATACAATTTAAAACTGTTTACTGTGCGTGTGTCTGTGTGTGTGTGTGGTATTGACACGTGCCATTAAGGGCCTTCTTCACACCTTATCAGCTGGGAAGGGAGGTGGGACGTTAAACCCAACAAACAAACAAACAAATAACTGGGAAGGTTGTGCTCCAGTCAATATTCTAGATTACGTTAGTGAGTCGTGCTTCTTTTCATCATCAACATCATCATCATCAACATCATCATCATCGGCATGGAATTGATTTTAGACATCATAAATATAAAGGGTCAGAGTATCAAGGTTTATCATTTTTTTACTATTTTATATATAGGGCATTTGAAATTAATTCCATAGTCGAGCGTTCTGTTCTCTGACAGCTCCAGTTCAATATTTATTTTCAATCCATCATCCAGAAAAATTATTATCTTTAACCAATTTGATTGGAACTCTCATTTACTAAGTAAATATCATCACCGCAGTAAAAGGACCGAATGGAAGTACATTAAAAAGCGTAATAATGTATTTTCCCCTTATTGGTCAGCTGAAACTCAAGTAAATGCGGTGTCATGACATGATGTAAAGCGCTTCTAATGTCAAAAGTAAACAGAAAATCGTTTTTGGCAAAGAGTGTCCGTGCAACTAATTGATCTTCGAATTGATATTTGTATTTGGATATAATTTCATTTAAGTGTCTACAATCTAATACCAATCTGAGCTTACTATTTAGTTTGAAGCTACAGTTAGAGGGTTTATTACGTGTGGTTTATCCCACACCTCAGTAATAGTCTTTAGCTTTCAGCTTCGATATCTCAGTAAACACAAAGTCTGTTGTTTTTAATGGCGACTGATTGTTCTACAATTCTACTGATGAGAGAATGTCTTTTAATGGTAAGATATACCCGTTTTTTGAGGATATACAGTAGGTGCAGGAAAAAGATGCGGTGGAACTCCTACTGCATATGCGTACATCATATATCTATATATAATGTATTTTTTTTATAATGCATACACCTTAATAACTGCGATGAATATTACCGCTTTTGACAATTTCATTTCTGCTATTTTACATCGATTCAAAAATAAGGTTAATTTATGAGTTAGATATCTAGAAACAAACGTTTCACCAAGTGCTGTGTGTTTACAATTTGAAAGCCAAAATACATTTTCTAATTGACACGAAAGTGAGTACGCAAAAATATCAAAATAGATGGAAAAAACAACAACAACAAACATAAAAACCACAACCATACTAGTGTATCAAATCGTCATAATGGTACAGCCGCACTATAGCTCTGTATGATAAAGTACGTTGGATTTGACACGGTGAAATATGTTCTATTTCAAATCATTTGACTTGGTGTTCACATGCGCGGATCCAGGATTAGGGTTATTGGGGGCGTAAATCCAGCAACTACTTACATTGTACATGTTTTTAATAATACATACTTGGCATGATTTAATACGAATAGTTACAGGAACGACGGAAAATTAATATCAATAAAAACACTTTAAGGAAAGGTTGGTGGGGAAAGTTTGTCTGAAAAAATCGAAAGCAAATTAGTCCTTTGATAAAAATGCACAAACATTTAGCCCAAACTTATTTGTGTCCTTAATTAACTGACTACAATATAGAACGATATATGTATCGTAATAATTCTGATACTCAAGGCATATATGCTAGAATGACAAATTATTTAAATTCTTTTCTTCCATCCCCAATACGGGAATGGAATGACCTTCCATTAGAAGTATGTAATTCAACATTCCTAACATCTTTTTAGTCTTTTTTAACGCAAATTGTCCCAAAACACATCATATTATTATGTAAGTATAAGGAAACCACACGTTCTTCACACTAGACTACAGACTTACTGCAGTTCTCTAAAATTTTGATTTGTTTAAGAATGATATTATGTAAGATCCTAAATGCACTTAAGAGCAATTGTAGACAAGTTACCATTATATTTTCCACAATGCCCAATCTAAAAAGTCTGTATCATGTTGACATGAAACCCTTATTATTATGGAATCTCAGCTACATGCCAGTTTAAGATGTGCTTATATTTATAATAAACTATACGGGGGAAAAATTTTATTAGTTCTGCATTCGTTCTAATCCTTTTTTGTTAATATGTAGAAAATCACATAAAATAATCCAACTTGGTCGATTTAAGGGGAGGGGGGGGGGGGGGAGGGGGTGGGCGTACGACCACTTCGCCCCTCTTAATCCACCCTTGCTTCATCACGATTGACATATTATTATTGTATTTATCATTTTAAGTTAGGACAATGCAATTTCAAACAAAAAGTACAGAAATGAAAGTTGTTATAAAGATATTATGAAGAAAGCAATTTTTATTTCTAGAGGGGTCAATCTTGTTTAAGAGCATTATGTGGGACGTGTATCATTTTATCCTGTGTACAACGCTTCTTCTTCCGTTTACTGCCCACATTCAACATATTGAATATACTGGCAAAACTCAAAAGGTTAATCAAACAGGATTTATATATAAAAAAAACAAGAGGGCCAAGATGGCCCTGAGTCGCTCACCTGAGTAAGATTGCTGTGTAAGGCATGATGACAAAAATGTGGCATCTAAAGTGTTTTTAACATTTGACTAAGTGACCTAGATTTTGATATCTACCTGACTTTACACTCAACTGGGAATTCATGCAGTCTCATTCTTATCAAGTGTAATGAAGACTGGGACAAAAATGTAGGCCCTAGAGTGTTCAAAAGATTTTTCTAAAATTTGTCTGGCGACCTACTTTTTGACCCCATGTGACCAGTTTTGTATTATCGAGATTTGATGTAAACAAACATTCTGACCAAGTTACATTAAGGTTAGGCTGAAACTGTGGCCTTAAGAGTGTTCACATGTTTTTTCTAAGATTTGACCTGATAAACCTGGCGACCTAGTTTTTGACCCCATGTGACCCGATTTCAAACTCATCCAAGATATCATGTAGACAAAAACACTGACCAAATTTCACGAAGATTGGACCAAAACTGTTGCCTCTAGAGTGTTCACAAGGATTTTCTCAGAATTGACCTGGTGACCTAGTTTTTGACCCCATATGACCCAATTTCAAACTCATACGTCATAGCATAAAGATGAACATCCTAACCATATCTAATGAAGATTGGGTCAAAACTGTGGCCTACAGTGTTTTCACAAGTTTTTTCTAAGATTTGACCTAGTGACCTAGTTTTTGATTCCACATGACCCAATTTCGAACTCATCCAAGAGACAACATCCTGACCAAATCTTATGAAGTTTGGGCTGAAACTGTTGCCTCTAGAGTGTAAACAAGGTTTTTCTATAATTTGACCTGGTGAACTAGTTTTGACACCATGTGACCCATTTTTGAACTCATCCAAGATATCATGTAGAAAAACATCCTGACCAAATCTATTGAAGATTGTTGCCTCTAGAGTGTTCACAGGGATTTTCTAAGATATGACCTGGTGACCTAGTTTTTGATCCCACATGACCCTTTTTCGAACACATCCAAGATTCCATGTAGACAAACATCCTGACCAAATCTAATGAAGATTAGGCTGAAACTCTGGCCTCTAGAGTGTTCACAAGTATTTTCTAAGATTTGATCTGATGACCTAGTTTTTTGACCCACATAACCTATTTCGAACTCATCGACATATTATGTAGGCATAACATCCTGACCAAGTTTCATGAAGATTGGGCCAAAACTGTGGCCTCGAGAGTGTTCACAAGTAATTGTTGACGGAAGGACGACGCAGCCGCAGACGGACAAAAGCGGTCACAAAAAGCTCACTCAAAAGCTCACTGAGCACAGTGCTCAGGTGAGCTAAAAAAAACAATGATTAAGAGTTTATTATGTGAGTGATGTCATCCGAGTTTGAATATCTCGAGTGACTATCAGTGATGCTATATCCGACAGCAGTTTGTTCAATTTTACATTCTTTGGTTGCAGTTTACTGTGATAAGCATGACTATTAGTACGTGTTTGAATGTCTTATTGGCTTTGAAGATAATTTTCTTTTTTTTTATTCATCGTGTGTATGATACAGTCTGAAACTGTTGCGAGTCCCATGTGGACTCAAGCATGTCGTTTCAGATTGTGATCGACGTTCTCTTCAGTATGGTGTCCCTCCGTCATCGATTGGTTTCGCCCTGAACCATAGACATCTGATGGAGGGTGGGCCCACGCAACTCGGTGTGAACGTCGATAGCTTACTTTTCAGTTGTCTCCTTCGTCGTAGCCACAGCCAGCTAGACGAACGCTCTGCAGATTGGTCAGTTTTGGATAAGCCACCGTCTGTTCTGCCAGTAGTCCCAATCGTAACCATACTAATTTTTTATAATACATTATAAGTCTAGCGATTTTGTGCTAGTTTGGGGACTTTTCCATCCGGATCTTGTAGCATTTCGCTTACACTTGGACGGTTTCCATGACGACTGATGACGAATCTCGCGGATCTCCATTGTACTCTTCCAATCTTGGTGTATGGATCCCAGACGGTTATTCATATTCTAACTGGGGTCTGACTGTTTTGTATGCTTGTTCTTTGATAGTTTTAGAATTGATTCGTAATTTGCGATGCAGGATCAAGGCTTCGGATGGCTTTATTGCTTGTTATGTTCTGGATATGTTCACTCCAGTCTGAATCTTTAGAGATGATCCAAATCCAAGCTATTTTGTTGATGATTCATATTTAAGTAAAAGTCCGTGAATATTTTAATTCCATTACTCGTGATTTTTTTCTTAGTGACTGTCATGAACTGCATTTCTCAGGGGTGAAACTCCCAGTTTCCATTTTTCCCCACATTGAAGTTTGTCCAAGTTCTGGTTGGAGTTATGGCAATCATTATCTGACGCAATAGTAAGGTTAACTGCAGTATAATCTGCAAATTATCTAACAGCTGAGTGAAGTGTTTCTGGTAGGTCATTTGTGTAGAAAAAAAAAATTCGGCATAATACAGATCTCTGGGGTACTCAAATTCTACTTTGACTTTGAGGATTCTCCATCATCCAATACATGTATACTACTTGTGTTCTTTTTGATAAGAATACTTTGATACGATTGTTTGTCTCTCCTCTGATACCATAATTGATGATGTCTGTGCAGTATAAGCTGCGGGACACTTTCAAAAGCTTTTGAAAAAATCTAGTATGAGGTTCTGTTTATTTCCATTTCTAGATTTTTGTCAGGGCATCTATATATGCATTTAAGTAGTTGTGTTTCACATGAAGTTTATCTAAAGCCATGTTGAAGGGGGGTTAGTATATTTTGGATTAACATGTTTCATTATATTACTGGTGACTATATGCTCCTGATTTTAAAGCAGATACAGTTAGAGAAATTGGTCTCTAATTTGCTGGTATGTAATTTGACATTTCTTAAATTGTATTGTTACAGAT
>CM037788.1:60853213-60869834 GCA_021229015.1 Solen grandis | reverse complement strand
AAAGTTGCTAAAAAATTGATTTTTGTAGATCTCTTGTTGTTATGGAAAACCAAAAAAGATTTTATTTGAATCTTCTTATCAGAAACCAGTGGAAAAGAATTAAATTCATATCAGCAAAAAAATAATCACCTCTGGCTCTCTACCATAATCTCTTGGAAAATGGAATAGTTTTGTTTTTTTTTTAAAACTGTATAGAAAATTTTGTTATTCTTTTTTTTTAAAAACAGCTTCCCAGGATTTTCCCTGGGTTTTAAAATTTTACCCCTGACCCATCTACTGTAATTGTAAGGAAAAAGTTGATTGTTGAGGTTCCCACAGGTGGGGCTGGCTTTTTTAAAAAAAAATTTTGAATCTGGCTCAGTGGTCGGGAAAAGGTTTTTGGATCTTCCGGGGTCTGTTGTAAAACAATTTGGAATTTCCTCTGAAACTGGGGACAGAATTTGTTTAAAAACTTGGAAAGGGATGACCCTTTGGGGTTGAACCTTCACAAAAGTTTTAAAAATAAACTTGATCTTTGTGGGAACTCTGGTTGCAAGGGCCCAATGGAAACAAGAAAAAAAAATTAAAACTTTAAAATCATCCCCCCCCCAAAAATACGGGCCCAGTTTCAAAATTTTTTTGTACAGATGTTCCTTGGGTAACCCTTTACCAAGATTGCTTAAATTATTCCAATCTGTTAAAAAACATGGCAGCCGGGGGCAGGACTAATTTCCCTTTAATGTTTTAAAGTGAAAACTTTAAAAGATTTTCTGCCCCAAAAATACGGGCCCCATTTTTTAAAATGTTTTGGCACAGATTTTTGGGGGAAAAAATCATTACCAAAAAAAATTATGGTTATATTATTGACTATTATCTTGCCAAGGCTGATTTGGGTATTGGACCACTATCTCCAATTATGGCCCTTGAACTAAAAAAAAATGTCATTTAATTTCGTTTACATTTTTGCATCCACATTTAAAAAAGCTTTGCTTAAATCAGATGTATGCATAAGGGTAAAAAACCGGGGAATTATTATGCCTTTTTTATGGAAGTTATGGTCCATAATATGAAGGTTGCCTTTAGAGCAGTGGTACTCAGGTTTAGCGATATAGGGCCACCATGGCCCTCTTTTTGCTATGACCCTTAAACTTTATACCACAGGTACAGTTTTTTTTGTGGAATTATGGTTATTTTGCTGTACTTCTGCATCAATTTTTTATTCCCAATTTTTGACTGTGTTATAAAAGGCAAATATTTTCAGGTGAACGGGTTCAGGGCCATCTTGGGCCCCCTTGTAATAAAAAAAATGCCCTACTTTCTTTGTTTAAAATTTTAACATCTTTATTTTTTGAAGCAATTTATCTTCAAAAATTCATGCGATGATATCTCTGCCATATCTGTTATGGCTTATTTTTTTCTTTGTTTAACTCCAGCATCTGTAATTATTAAGCAATCCTCATTTAACTTTTACATAATGATACTGTAATGGCAACAATATCTCAGTTGAGATTGATTATAGCTGATTCAGAATGGAGACGATTTGTATTTATACACGCTTAAAACAGTTTTCTTTTTTTACGCAGTGCAGGAAATGTTTTCTCAGGTAAGCAACTTCAGGGGCCATCTTTTCCCTCTTGTTTTTTGTTTCCCCTTTTTCCTAAGGTGAGCTTTTTGGGTAAATATCCAGTTTTCGGCATTAACATGAACTTAAATGATATTCACCCTTAGTAAAAAAACAGCATCAAGCTGCAAAACGAATGAGGTCAGCTAGGCCCCCGTCCTTTCACTAAAAGTTTCGATCTCTCAAACCCACTCTGTCATGGCGCCATCTGTATTTTCCCAGGGCCCAGGGCTACACTGTAAGAAAAAAGGACATGCCCCAAAGGGTTCCTTTTCTTCCACACAGTGGGCAGCTGGGATCATCAGCAAGATTCCTTTGGTGGAGGTTTGCAGGGAAGAAGGGGGTTTCTTTATGCTGATCTCAGCAGGAAATAAAAGTCATACTGGCTAAATACTGCCAAATCTCGGACCACCCCTTAAGGGCTCTGTCGGGGGAGTGTCCAAAGAGTCCAAGCCCCCTGTTTCCCCTTGGGTTGCACTGCCTTTGTCCTTCTAGATTCTTCTTCTCCCGTTTTTTAATTTTTTGGGTTTGCCCCAAGGTTCTTCATTTTGGGGGGTCTCACTGTCTTCCACTGTTGGAGTTCGACTGACTTAGTCCTTGTCTTCCCTCACAAGGAGTTCCTACACTGTCCTTTTGTTCAGCCGGGTTTTTGGGCCCTTTGATCTTCCTTTTGGGATTGCGGGGCCCCTTTCTGCCTGTTCTTGTCTCTATTTCAGCTTGACGCACCAGTTCACCCTTCTAATCTTCGTGTAACCCCACCCTTGTCTTCGCAACATTGAACCCCTCTACTAATGGGGAAAATTTGGAAGTTGCAGCTGAAATTGTTTCCCATAGAACCCAATGTTGTGAAACTTGTTGGCACCCCAAACCATCTTTCAGGTACTTGCGGGACAGTGCGTTCCAGCTCTTCAACTGCTGTTTTTTGGGAAAACCTCAAGGGGGAAAGGGGGCCATGTCATAAATGGTAAGTAGCCCCAAAATGCTGGTACATCCATGCCTTTTTTACTTCCCGGGGAAGGCCGGTTTTATCTTGGCTTCCTTTCCCACCCTTGGTTTGCTGAAAGAAGTCTGTCTTCACTGTTAGGGGCCTTAAGGCTTTGTTCATTCGTCAAGGATGGTATTGCTCATCTTGAATATGGGTTGGAACTTGGCCATCACTTGCCCTTTCCTAATGGTGAGGCTTCCCAAACTTTATGGGTTTGAATTTCATGGGGCCCCTGACACTGTTTTTGTCTAGAGCTTGAAGAAACCCCTCTGGCTTGGTGAGGCTTCTGTTTGAGATTGTGGGTCTTTCCCTAAATCCTCGGTTTGATGGTAACCGGATATAAATCTCTGTTTTTAGGTCTCTTGTTTCCCCCTCCGCAGCCTTGATGAAAAGATTCATCCCCATGACAAAGAGTATTGGAAAAAATTGTGCATCTGGTAATAATGCCCTTCTCCAGGGCCTGCCATCTTGTTGTTTTCTCCCCAACTGTAAAAAAAGTTGATACGGCTGAAGTAGTCTTGATCAAAAATTCGGTGCATGATCTGGGCATGATAGTGTTGAAAAAACTTCTGCGTGAGTTTGGGGTGGAATAGTCCATATGCATTGGTTGGTAAGCCATACAAGTGTTAGGTCTCCACTTTGAACCTTGCCCCTCTGATCAGCTGTGAAAAAAAACAGTTTTATGTTCCCAAAATAGCCAGAGAATCCTGGTATTCCTCCCTTTTGTAAATGAAAGTGTCCCTTTGTTGTTGGTTTTCATGTTTGTTTGTACATGTAAGTCTCTTGGCTAGCACAGAGTAAAAGATTTTCCCTTCATCGTTCAGTTTTGGATATTGTTCTGAATGCATAATGTATTTGGCCCCTTTCTCCTTCAGGGCAAAAAATTTCCCCTTTGGGGCCCTCTTCCAACATGCTGGAACCTTGCTTTTTCTTTCCCCCCTCTTCCGTTTTTTTCAGCTTTCCCTTTGGGTTTTTTAGATGCTGTCATTCTATTTCCCTCAACTGTGCAAGCCTATCTTTTCTTTTATCTGTAGTGCCCTGAACTGTCTTCGTAGAACTCCCAAACCCTTTTTCTGATTTCCTTTATCCCCCTCTCAGGTTGCTGGCTGTTGTGGTTTTGCTTCTCTGTTTTCTTCCTCTCCACTGGGTAAGAAAAAACTCTTTGGCTGACGTGGGAGTTTATGTTTTTCATGGCTGAAAGCTTCCATTCTACATCTCCCAAAACAAAGATACTTTTCAGGATGGTGTCAAAATTTTATCTAACTTTGTCACTTTCTCCAGACCAAAACTGATTCTCTGCTTTTGCTTGCCTTGCTGCGTTGCTCTTGGAGTTGCCACATTGTTTGAAGGAGTGGCAGAGTCAGCGGGTGATGACAGTAAGTCAAGTAGCGAGTCTGGTGAATGGTCCCTGTTACTGCTTCTTGCAGACCTGTCTATGCCGGCAGTGGTGGAAGGCATTGTCTCAGATTCAGAGAGATCTCCAATACTGTGGTGGTGTTTCCTGATAGGAATTCTCCATCGACCGGTGGATGCCTCCCCTCTCTGGTTCTTACACACCTTCCCACAATGACAGGTGGCTTCTGCTGTTTCGCCAGTCAATGTCCATTGTACAGGCCTTGGTCTGGTAGCCGAATGTCTGGTTGAGCCTATCATCCTCCCTCCCTCTCGGTAGGCTCTGAGGGTGTTCTCCGTTTGTGTTGTAGCTGGTTGGTGGGTGTATCCTCTCGGCAACTGCAGAGTGAGCTGCTAACACACACTACCCCGGTTCTAGTCTGTTCCTATAAGTCATCTGTCTCTCCAGTGTCACATCTATTCTCAATTGTCATCCAGTCTTTCCTTGCAGTCACTGGTTACCCAGAAGCAGCATCAAGCTTCACATCCACATGAGGTCATCAGCTAGGCGCCATCCATCACTGAATGTTTCCATCCTTTAAGCCTAGGACACTCTCAAGACGGTGGATCAGTAGTGATTTCTTATTAAATACCCTCAGTAGATAGCTTCCAGCTCCCTTGGTCCCTCTTGAACCATAACCAGCTGGAGGCATTCTCTGCTGACTGCGAAAGCGTTTTTATGCCCCCACCAAAAATGGGGAGGGTGGTGTGGGCATCTAGCTTTCTGTCCTTCTGTCCGTCCCAAAACTTTGTGACACGCATGACTCAAAAGTATTTGTACTACAGACTTAAAACTTCATGGATATATTATTCAGGACAAATTAATTGTTTTTTAAACTTGCGCACCTGGGTATTTTCATCAAACCATCATTGAAGTTGACAGAGTTATGGGCCTTTGTTTTTGAAAAAATATGAAATTTTATACTTGTGACGTATGTAACTCTGAAATATTTGTACTATAGACTTGGAACTTCATGGATATATTATTCAGGACACGAACTTGCACACCTTGGTATTTTCATTGAACCATTGTTGAAGTTTACAGAGTTATGGGCCTTTGTTTTTGAAAAATATGGAATTTTATGCTTGTGACGCATGTAACTGTGAAAGTATTTGTACTACAGACTTAAAACTTCATGTATTATTAAGGACATGAACATACACACCTTGGTATTTTCATTGAATCATCGTTGAATTTACAGAGTTATTGGCCTTTTTTTTTAAATTTGGAATTTTATGCTTGTGACACACATAACTCTGAAAGTATTTGTACTACAGACTTAAAACTTCATGGGTTTAAATTACTCAGGACATGACTTGCGCACCTGGGTTGTCCTTTGTTTCAGAAAATGCGATTTGGGTGGGGGCATCTGTGTCCTCTGGGCCATTTCTAGTTACAGAGTTTTCCTGTTCTGTCCAATGATACCAAGAGCACCCAAAGTGGACCACACTGATTGAGCCAGGAACCCTCTGCACCCAACTTCTATTGGAAACAACCATGTCTTCCACCCGCAGTCTTTGCACAGCTGTTGAGCTCTGTGTACTTGGTTTTCTTGGTTTTTATGTGCGGGTTTGGCATCTCTCCTCCAAAGAACATGATTTGACCATGACGAGGCACTTTCGGCTGGTGAATGATAACTATGACTGGTCTAAGAGTCGTCCAGGTCTACATTCAGAATCCACTCTCCTTAACTACTGGGCAAATTTTCATTAAATTTTATATGAATATTCCTTGGATGTCCTCTCCAAATAAATTTGTTGAAAGAATTAAATTTCATGCCAAAAATCTGATTGCTATGGCAACTAACTGGGGAAAAGAATGGGAAAATCTTCTTGTCCAAATGTACTGACTGGTTTTTTTTTTTTTTATCCCCCCCGCCATGAAATGGCAACAGGCATATAGTGTTACACCTGTCCATGTGTATGTGTGTGTGTGTGTGTGCAAGAATGTGTGCCCCTGCTGTAACTTTGTTATGTATGGTCGCTTTTTAAAATAATTTGGGCACAAGTGATCCTTAGGACAAATTGATGTGTCGCAAACAAAAATCAGGTTGCTAGCTTAAAGGGTCAAGGTCACAGCCTCAGTTGACCTTAAAATTGTGTCCCAGCTGTAACTTTTTTTATGTTGGGTCACTTTTTAGCTCACCTGAGACAACGGTGTTTGTGATCACCTTTTGTCTGTCCGTCCGTCGTGCGTCGTGCGTCCGTCGTCAACAATTTCTTTAAACAACATCTCCTTCTAAACTACTCACTGGATTTGATTAAACTTCACAGGAATGTTCATTATGACCCTTTACCAAAGTTGTTAAAATTATTTTGATTGGTCAAAAATCTAGGTCACAAGAGCTAAAATAGATTTTAAAAATGAAAATTTTAAAAATCTTCTTCTCCGAAACCACAAGGCCTAGCCTTTTGATTTTTTGGGGGTGTAGCATGATCTTATGACCTCTACAAAGATTGTTCAAATTATGACCCTGGGGTCAAAATTGGCCCCGCCCCAGGGATCACTTGATTTTAACAAAGGTTAATATAGGAAAAACTTGAAAAAATCTTCTTCTCCGAAAACCACAGGCCTAGCCTTTTGAATTTTGGTATGTAGCATTATCTTATGACCCCTCTACCAGGATTGATTAAAGTATGACCCTGGGGTCCAAATTGGCCCCGCCCCAGGGTCACTTTATTTAACAAAGCTAATATAGGAAAAAAACTTGAAAAAACTTCTTCTCAAAACCACAAGGCAAGAGTTAAGATATTTGGTGTGTAGCATTGTCCCAGTGGATCTCTACCAATTTGTCCAAATCATGACCCTGGGGTCAAAATTGGCCCTGCCCCAGGGTCACTTGATTTAACATGGGTAATAAAAGGAAAAACTTGAAAAAATCTTCTTCTCAAGACCACAAGGCCTTGGGTTTAGATATTTGGTGTGCAGCACTGTCTAGTAGATCACAACCAAGTTTGTTTTAAATCATGGCCCTGGGTCAAATTTGGCCCCGCCCCAGGGGTCACTTGATTTAACATAGGGTAATATAGGAAAAACTTGAAAAATCTTCTCTCAAAACCCAAGGGCCTGGGGTTTTAGATATTTGGTGGCAGCATTGTCTAGTGAATCTCTACCAAGTTTGTTCAAATCATGACCCTGGGGTCAAAATTGGCCCTGCCCCAGGGTCACTTGATTTAACATAGGCTAATATAGGAAAAACTAAAAAATCTTCTTCTCAGAAACCACAAGGGCCTGGGGTTAAGATATTTGGTGTGCAGCATTGTCTAGTGAATCTCTACCAAGTTTGTTCAAATCATGACCCTGGGGTCAAAATTGGGCCCCGCCAAGGGGGCACCCGATTTTACATAGGCTAATACAGAAAAAAAACTTGAAAATCTTCTTCTCAGAAACCACAAGGCCTGGATTAAGATATTTGGTATGTAAAATGATCTTATGACTCTCTACCAAGATTGTTAAAATTAATGACCCTGGGGGCCAAATTGGCCCCCCCACAGGGGTCACTTGATTTAACATAGGCTAATATAAAAAAACTTGAAATATCTTCTCCTCAGAAACCACAAGGGCCCGGGGTTTAGATATTTTGTGTGCAGCATTGTCTAGTAGATCACTACCAATATAGGATCTCTACCAAGTTTGTTTCTAATCATGTCCCTGGGGGCAAAAATGGCCCAGCACCAGGGTCACTTGATTAAACAAGGGTAATATAGACAAAAACTTGAAATCTTCTCCTCAGAAACCCAAGGCCTGGGGTTTAGATATTTGGTGTGCAGCATTGTCTAGTAGATCACTAAACCAAGTTTTTTCAAATCATGGCCCTGGTGGGCAAATTTGGCCCACCCCAGGGGTCACTTGATTTAACAGACTAATATAGGAGAAACCTGAAAAATCTTCTTCTCGAAATCACTAAGCCTGGAGTTTAGATATTTGGTATGTAACATGGGGGTAACAACCTCTACCAAGTTTGTTCAAATCATGAATCATGCATTGTCTAGTGGATCTATACTTAGTTTGTTCAAATCATGGCCCTTGGGTCAAAATTTGGCCCCCCCATTGGGGTCCACCTGATTTTACATTGGCTAATATAGAAATAACTTGAAAATTTCTTTTAAAGAAAAACCCCAGAAGGACACATAGCCTAGCGTTTAAACCATTTGGTGAAAAATTGGCCCCGCCCCAGGGATTTACTTTTTTTTACATAGACTTATTTTTGGAAAAAAAACTAGAAAAATTTCTTCTCAAAAACCACAAGGTCTGGAGTTTAGATATTTTGGTATGTAAATGGGCTAATAACTCTACCAAGTTTGTTCAAATCATGACCCTGGGTCAAAATTGGCTTTGCCCCAGGGGGGCACTTGATTTTTACATGCCTAATGATACCAGAGAGCGATCCAGAGCCATCATGGACCTCTTGTTAGCTCACCTGGGGCACATGTGCTCAGGATGAGCTATCAGGAATCGATGAATGTCCGTCGTCCGTCTGTCTGTCGTCCACAATTAGTTTGTTTGCACTCTATCATCTTCATTTCTTTAACAATCATCTTCAACCTTTATGACAATGTTTATTACCATAATCTCTTGGCCAAGTTTTGATTTTGGCTGATATCGGGCCCAAATTTCGTCAGGAGTTATGCCCCTTTTAATATTAAGAATTCCACATTTCACTTTGTTTGCACTCTAGCATCTTCATTTCTTAATTATCTTCAAACTTTATGACAGTGTTTATAGCCATATTCTTACGACCAAGTTTGATTATGGCTGATATTGACTAATTATGTCAGGAGTTAGGCCCTTTTTAATATAAAAAAAACGCCAGATTTCACTTTGTTTGCACCCTAGCATCTTCATTTCTTAATCAATCATTGACAGTGTTTATAGCCATATTTTTTTCTTTATGACAATGTTTTATGACCATAATGTCTCCACTGAGTTCAATTATGGCTGATATCAGCTAATAAGGTTAGAGTTTGCCCCTTTTATTAGCTCACATGAGCACAACGTGCTCAAGGTGAGCTTTTCTGATCGCCTTTTGTCCAGCGTCCGGCGTCCGTCGTCCGTGTGTGCGTGCGTCCGTGCGTCCGGCGTCAACAATTGCTTCAAACAACATCTCCTCCTAAACGCTTGGCCAATTTGAAAAATATTTTGCAGGAATTGTCCTTGGATGAAGCTCTACTAAAGTTGTATAAATGGTTCTGGTCCATTGCAAAATTTATGTCACAGGAGCTAAAAATAGATTTAAAAATGCAAACTTGAAAATCTTCTTCTGCAAAACTGCAAGGTCTAGAGCTTTGATATTTGGTATGAAGTATCATCTTATGGGCCACTACCAAGATTGTACAAATCATAGCCCTATGATGATAAATGACCCCGCACCAGGGTCACTTGTTTTACAAAGAGTTATATAGAAAAATCTTAAAAAGTCTTCTTCTACGAATCCATAAGGCCTAGAGCTAAGATATTTGGTATGTAGCATCATCTTATGGCCACTACCAAGATTGTACAAATCATAGCCCTATGGTGATAAATGACCCCGCACCAGGGGTCACTTGTTTTACATAGAGTTATATAGGAAAATCTTAAAAAATCTTCTTCTATGAATCCATAAGCCTAGAGCTAAGATATTTGGTATGTAGCATCATCTATGGGCCACTACCAAGATTGTACAAATCATAGCCCTATGGTGATAAATGACCCCGCACCAGGGTCACTTGTTTTACATAGAGTTTATATAGAAAATCTTAAAAAATCTTCTTCTATGAATCCATAAGGCCTAGAGCTTAGATATTTGGTATGTAGCATCATCTTATGGGGCCACTACCAAGATTGTACAAATCATAGCCCTATGGTGATAAATGACCCCGCACCAGGGGTCACTTGTTTACATAGAGTTATATAGGAAAATCTAAAAAATCTTCTTCCATGAATGCATAAGGCCTAGAGCTTAGATATTTGGTATGAAGCATCATCTTATGGCCACTACCAAGATTGTACAAATCATAGCCCTATGGTGATAAATGACCCCGCACCAGGGGTCACTTGTTTTACATAGAGTTATATAGAAATCTTAAAAAATCTTCTTCTATAAATCCATAAGCCCTAGAGCTTAGATATTTGGTATGTACAATCATCTATAGCCACTACCAAGATTGTACAAATCATAGCCCTATGGTGAAAATGACCCCGCACCAGGGTCACTTGTTTTACATAGAGTTATATAGGAAAATCTTAAAAAATCTTCTTCCATGAATGCATAAGGCCTAGAGCTAGATATTTGGTATGAAGCATCATCTATGGCCACTACCAAGATTGTACAAATCATAGCCCTATGGTGATAAATGACCCCGCACCAGGGTCACTTGTTTTACATAGAGTTATATAGAAAATCTTAAAAAATCTTCTCCTATGAATCCATAAGGCCTAGAGCTAAGATATTTGGTATGTAGCATCATCTTATGGCCATACCAAGATTGTACAAATCATAGCCCAATGGTGATAAATGACCCCACACCAGGGGTCACTTGTTTTACATAGAGTTAAATAAAAAATCTTAAAAAATCTTCTTCTATGAATCAATAAGGCCTAAGCTAAGATTTTGGTATGTAGTAGCATCTAATGGTTCATTACAAAGATTTTCAAAGTCTTGGCCCTACGGTGATAAATGACCCTGCGCCCAAGTCTTCTCTGAAACCATATGGCCCATTTGCTTAGATATTTGGTGTCAGGGTAAAATGTTTTAGATTAAGTTATATCAAATCCTTGTCTTTTAAAAACCTGACATCAGTTGAAGCAATGTACTCAGGTGAGCGATTCAGGGCCATCATGGCCCTCTTGTAAAAAAAAATGCCAGATTTCACTTTGTTTGCGCTCTAGCAAATTGAAATGATCTCATGGACTATGTATACAGTACAACTATGTTATACTATAGTAACTTGTACAGGCAAGGAAGGCAGATGAGCGACTTCAGGGCCATCTTGGCCCTCTTGTTAAAATACCTTGGCACCAGTTATCTTTAAGACAAAACGATGAGTAGCAAAGAAGAACCATGTTTCTAGTTTGAAGGTCAAGGTCACAGCACTCAATTGACCTTAAAATCATGTCCCAGCTGTAACTTTGTTATGTATGGTCACTTTTAAAAATAACTTGGCACAAATGATTCTTAGGTCAAGATGATGTGTTGTGAACAAGAACCAGGCTGCTAGCTTGAAGGTCAAGTTCATAGCACTAAGGTGACCTTAAAATTGTGTCCCAGCAGTAACTTTGGCCTTGATAGGTTTGTTTTTCAAATAGCATGGCACAAGTGATCCTTAGGACAAGACAATGTGTCATGAACAATAACCAGGTCTCTAACTTTAAGGTCAAGGTCACAGCACTAAGTTGACCATAAAATCTTGTCCCAGCTTTAACTTTGGTCTTGATTGGTTGGTTTTCAAATAACTTCGAACAAGTGATCCGTAGGACAAGACAATGTTTTATGAACAAGAACCAGGTTGCTTACTTTAAGGTCAAGGTCACAGCACTTGGTTGACAATAAAATTGTGTCCCAGCTGTAACCTTGTTGTGAATGGTTGTGTTTTGAAATAACTTGGCACAAGTGATCCTTAAGACAAGATAATGTGTTGCGAACAAGAACCATGCAAGTTGCTAGCTTGAAGGTCAAGGTCACAGGACCTGGTTGACCTTTGAATCAAGTCTGGGTGTAACTTTGTTGCGAATGATTGTGTTTTGAAATCACTTGGCACAAATGATCCCAAGGATATGATGTAACACAAACAAGAACAAAGTTGCTAGATTCAAGGTCAAGGTCACAGCAGTTAGTTAAGTTTAAAATTTTTGTAAGCAGTCCTGTCTGGGCTGTGTCTTTGCTGTGTAAAGTCATGTTTTGAAACTACTTGGCACAAGGAGGGATCCTTAGGACAAAACACTGTGTCACAAAACAAGTACAGGTTGCTAGCTTGAAGGTCAAGGTCACATCAAGGGGCAGAGCAAATTTGAAAAAATTCTTGTCCAAAAGTACTGGCTAGATTTCAAAGTTTTTTTAGCGCAGTGTTCCTTGAGTCACTCTATCAAGACTGTTCAAATTATTTGGATCTGTCTAAAATATGGATTGCAGGAGGCAGAGCCCATTTTATATAATATCCTAAGGTATTTGCTGTTTCTTTCCTCCCACTAATGATACCTGGTTCTCAGGTAATGATTCCAGGGCTTCATGTTTATCTGCCCATAGCATTGTGCTTCCTTTAAGTAATATACATTGTAATGCAAAAAACCAGATTATTGTAGTGCATTATTGGATATTGATTTATGCAGATTCATTCTTTTTTCATGCGTGTGAACTTTGCGCATATTCTCGTTTGCCCCAGACACATTCCCCAAACAGAAAAAACTTACCCCAGTTTCATAATTTTGTCGCTTTTGGGTGCCTTTAGCGACTGACGTCGTAAACCCTGCTGAGGGTTTACACAATTGACAATCTATGGCCAACAATGCTCACCTTCTTTTTAAATTTCTTAACATAGTTTTAAAAATCCTTTCCTAGATTTTACTATGATCTTTTTATTGCAGGTCACAAGATTAAAATTCGGGTTGAATTTGTATGATTGAAAGAGAACGTCAAATCAAGCCCAAGACATTCCTGAGTAGTGTCAAACTTACTATATAGTAGAAGGTAATGCATTTTTATTTTTTAGCTCACCTGAGCACATATGCTCATATGAGCTTTCAGGATAGATGGCTTTCTGTTGTCTGTCCGTCTGTCAGCACCCGCATCGTTTCTACAATTGTTTCAAACATCTTCACTAAAACCATTTGGGCTAAATTTAATGAAACTTCCCTATGATGTTTTATTGCATGAAGCTTTACCACAGTTGTTGAAATATTCGGTTGATTGCTTATCTGGGTCACAGAAGCAAAAAGATAGATTTTAAGAATACTTTAAAAATCTTCTCCAAAATCACAAGGCCTCAACTGTTTGTGAAGGAAACCTCTACAAGTTTAATTGAAAACCCTGTATCAAAACTGGCCCCAACCCGCGGTCAGTTAATTATACATAGACTTATGTTGGAAATATCATCCTGAAAGAAACAGCTCAAAGGCCTAGAAATAAGATATTATTGTCTTAAATGTTTATTATGCCCTTTTTGGACATCTACCGAGTTTGTTCAAATCATGGCTCGGAGTCAAAATTGACCCCACCCCAGGGTCACTTGATTTTAAAACAGACTTTTTATAAGAAAGATTTTAAAAAAACCCTTTTTTAAAACCAAAAGATCATGGGTTTTGAATTTTTTGGTATTAAAAATGGCCTTGTGGACCTTAACCAAGTTTTTAAAATTTTGGGGGCAAAATTGTCCCAAACCCAGGGTTTTCTTGACTATTTGGACCCCAAGATATCATCAAGACAAACATTCTGACCAAGTTTGAGGAAGAATTGGATCAAAATTGTGGCCTCTAGTGTGTAAACATCAAATTTTTGACGACGACGGACAATCAAGTATCAAAAAAGCTAAAAATGAAAAATGCTTGTATTCAAACAATCTAAATACATTTTATGTGAAACAGAGAAATATACACATAGCAATGTTTCTATTTCTTAACTGCCTAACTGTGTAATTTTAAGTGTTTATAGTAAGATAACAGTTATATGAAATTTTAGGTAGTTTGACATTAAAATCACTTTTAACATGACTTTTAAATGGTCAATCAAATCTGTACATTTCACAAGCATGCTGAAATGAATGAAAATCAAATAAAACATTTACAATTGAAATGTTTGTCAATTATAAACAATTGAAACATTCATTTAATATATGGCAGCCATCTTCAACAGTATGCTTTTGTGTAAATCATTTCTATAATGCATTATCTAAATAATATTATCAAACAAAACATTTTAAAATGAAAGTGTAATGTATACATTTAAGCCCAGGGCTCACCTGGAATTATTTTTTATGAGCCAAGGCATGAGCCAAATGGTCCAAAATTGGGGCCACTTTTTTTTTCTTTGAGCCAAATTTTGGAGCCAGGATGAGCCAATAATTTAATGAGAATGCGACAAAATATGGGCATTTATAATGATTATATGTGCTACTAGTGGTATTATTGTTCAGAAATCTTTGGTTTATTTTATTTGTATGTGTGCATTTTGTGTTTTTTTTATATTTTTTTTATTGTTTGTTTTACATACCCTTCTCTATCTTTCTCTCTCTCACTCTCTTTCTCCCATTTTTCTATACCCATTTTGTAACACAGGAAGCAGTAAAGTAACAAGACAGTAGTGCTGTTTATATACCATCATTTATTTAATAGTTTTCACTATGTTTTGTAATTCAGAACATCTGATATAAACAGCAAAAACAAAGAATTCAAAATAATTTTAAATATTAACATTCTGTTATTACATACATACATACTGTATTTCATATTTACATTCTTATATTACACATATATACATTAAGCCTGTTGCATTTTCGGTAAGAGTCAGTGTTCAGTTCATGTTTCATTTCCCATGAAGTTACACTAAGATTCTACGAGTCTTCTGATTTGCCCATTTCTTAAATGACTGTTTTAAATCAAACTCCTCCAAAGCAGCCCATCAATAGAAATCATAAGCAGACGTTCAAGTGACCTTACATTGAGGGAATTCCTAAGGCTAGTCTTAACCAAATTTTGCCCTGCTAAACCCACGCTCACAATCAGCTGTTGAGACGGGGGCCACTAGTAACCTTTTTGCTGCCTCAGCAGTTGCAGGTAAACCTCTCATACCTAACAGCAAGATTGGCAACATCCATGGTTGAAGTCATGGATTTTCTGATTCTGAGCAAAATGAGAGAAAGTTCTCAGTTCATCCCGATAACCAATGAATCCAACATCACTAAGATAATCTGACACAGTGTCAGTATCAATCCCCTCCTTAACCGACAGATCTAAACCTGGATTGAAGAAGTTGCTCAAAGCAGACAGGATGACACTGTCATGATTATCAAAAACCTATCATTCAAGCTTTTAACCATCTCAGAAACAAACTATCACAGACTTTAACAGCATCATCCCTTTGTTTGTCACTGTCCCTGATGTCGTGACCCTCAAACTCAAAAGTGACCTGTGTCTCTGTCGAACAGCAGACAAGAACTTTACCAGATTCAGACCATTCTCCTGTCACGTAATTCTTCCAAGCAACTGATTGTGGAACTAAGTGTGCCTTTGTTCCGACAGCCAAATAAATAATCATCGTATCCTTAATCCGTCGTTACCTTTTCTTTAATTGCCGATAAACTACTAAATCATCAACACGTACGTGCCAACTGCCATAACTGTGAAATACACTGATACACAGGGTGAAGGACGCGCGTGCTAGACTGGTTATCGATTTTTCTCCGTCTAGTGATGCTCTGCGTGAGCGAAACCAATAACCAGTCTGACTGCTTAGGTAAATGACAAAAATAAAAACCATGCGACAATTCAAACTTTTTCGGGCCACTTTTAATAATCATGAGCCATTTGGCGCTCGACAGCGTGAGCCCTGTTTAGCCATATTCAATTTTATAAAGAAACATATATAAAAAGCATGGATGAAGAGAAAAATAGATGTGGATATCTTTTTTTCTTTGGGTGGTGGGGGGGGGGGGTAATTAAACTATGTATTTCAACAGTGAAATGACCTTGAATTTGATCTTCAAGAGGCTATAGTCAAAAGCTCTGAATTTACAAACATGAATGAAGCTAAAAGCAGATAATCTATTCAAAGATTTTTTAACATCCTAAATTAAACTTCCATTGAACATTGAAACATACATTGAAATATCATATGATGACTGACTTTGATAATAAGAATATAAAATTACACATATTTCTACATCATATGAAATAACAATATTAATTAGATAATTTTCATATAAATGGCCTGTAATCATAAGCTACAACAATATTCTTTCACTAAATAAATCAATTCAACATAAAAATACTTAAAATGAGAACAATTAGGTAGACAAATCAAATTTTGGGATAATTTATTGTTTTGACCTTGGAATGACCTTGAACTTGACTTTGAAAGGTCAAATCAAATTTGTAATTTTTGCATACATGCTAAAATAAAGTAATTTCTTTCAAACACTTAAGATGACCTTTATATATGGTATTATCAATGAAACATCCAATGATCATTGATACAGCAACTGTATGTGGCCATCTTGGATAACGTGTATGTGTGTAAACTACCAAAGTTTATACATAATCTAAACACAGATATCATACAAAACAGTTTTAAATGAAAGAATACATACATAACAATATTTCTATCACTAAAAGTAATCCATTTGAGTATAAAACATGCATAAAATGAGAATAAGTAGTAGGAGATATCAAATTTTGGAGTATTTTTGTACTTTGACCCTGAAATGACCTTGACCTGAATTTGTTATTGTTGTATGTGAATTTGATGTACATTATGGAAGGAGTAATAATCATGCAAATATTTTGAACTACCTCTGTAAGTAAATCTGTAACAAACAGATAAAATAATTTCACTGAACTTGCGATTTATGGTGGCCATCTTGGACGCCATCTTGATTTCCAAGTCCGCACCAGGGGTTGGGAATTATAAAGCCGGCAGTTCATAAAAGTTACAGACATTGGCGAACATTTTTATATA
>CM037788.1:60803113-60853113 GCA_021229015.1 Solen grandis | reverse complement strand
GTTGGGCATTGCATATCACAATACATCTTTCACTCATGACAAGAATCAGATTATCGTCGTAACCCATTATGTATTTACCGTTATCACTATCGTATATACCGTGGGATTTTCAACTAGCAAAACTTCGTTTTTATGAATATTAATCAGCTACTTGCTGACCAATGAAACTTCGTGTAGTATTTCGAATATTTTAGCAAAAGCTGACCTTCTGTGCCCGCAATGTAAACCGCTACGCTTAGGCGAGGAGCATGACGTCACCTCTAAATGATGGAACAAATCCCGTTCCGTTTCATTGGTCGAATGATCCGTCTCTTCCACGGATCCAATGAAAGATTTTTATATATTTTTTAGATACGTTAGTACGAAATAATGTCAGTATGTAAATGACTAAGTTTTGAGTAATTATATGAATCGAAATTAAGAAAGATATTGTGATGTTTTAGCATATTTACCTAATTAATTTTCAAGAGAGAGAAAGAGAGAGACTGAAATTGTATCGATATACGAATATAAATTATAAGAAATAAATGGTATGTCAGGTAAATAGGACAAAGATGAAAGAGAAAAGGAAAAAGAAACATCTTAAGGACTAGGTCTAGAAAGAGTGCTGTGGTCCGGCAATTACGTCCATGACTGTGGATTGGGAGGTTGTTGGTTCAAATCTCGTCGGGGATATTTTCTGTACATGGCCTTCCTAAGACTGGCCAAATTACGGAACCACCGAGAGGGACCAACATAAGTTTTAAAACCTTGTTTCCCAATCGATGTAAATAAGTATTTAGAAAGAGTTATCGATTTCTGTTAATATGACTGCATTTTATAGTCGTTAGACCTGGTAATTTACTTGAAATAAATCATTTTCCCGAGATTCTGGGTCTAATATTGTATCATATTCAGGTTGAAGCTCCTTATCGTATGGGAGCTTAACAACGTCCTCGGGGAACGTGTGTATGGATTAGAGAAATGATGAAAGAAAGTAATTTAGTCTTCTTGAAGCAAGCATAATGTGCTGTTGAACTAACGATGAAGTAGGAAGGTAAATCTGGAGATTTTATATATATAAACTTATTCGTTTAAGGTCGATTTGGAAGTAAGCTCCTACACTAATCTCTGTTGACGATTCCTGGATTGGACCTGGTCATTGCAATCGTTTGTTTCTTAACGTCACAGTACATAGTGTTTAAGTTATAAATGATCGCTCATAGACAAATATCATCGTCGAATAACCACGACCGATCGATAGCAGTCATTTGAGACTCTAACAAGAAAAGATTAAAAAACAAAATGTTTCAATTGACGGCTTAAACATACTGCCCCCACCCTCTCATTTCTACTGTTTTGACATTATAACCAAACCTGTCTATGCGCAGGACCCTCATGTAAGAAAAATCGACTTCTCTATAAATAATATATATAGAGAGAGGTCGATTTTTTTTTTAACTGAATATCAGGGTATTGTGACCTTTGATTTAAATAAAATGGTTAACAAATGCAAACTAATGGAAGCATAAAAACTAGAATTTAAAAAAAAATCTAAATATATATCCCAAGAATGCGGGTTAAGAGAGAGAAAAATCAATGTTTTCATAATTTCGTTAAGCACTGAGCAATATCTATTTATCTATTCGATATACTTCGCCACAGTATCCTAGAACATATAAAATAAGCGACCTCAGTCAAATTAGGTCTACTTTAATAGGTACAGTGTAGCTTTACTCACCGAATACAACAGTAAAATGATAACCGAAATAATACTGCAAAAAAGCCACAAAAGAACAAATTTCACAAAAAAGCAATATATTTCAATCAAATGTGTGATAAAATTTACTAGATAAAGATGTATAGCGATACATAAGAAGTGTATTCTTCTGCGTGATACCTTAATGTAACCAACCCTGATATCACACTGCGTGATACCTTAATGTAACCAACCCTGATATCACACTGCGTGATAACTTAATGGAACCAACCCTGATATCACACTGCGTGATACCTTAATGTAACCAACCCTGATATCACACTGCGTGATAACTTAATGGAACCAACCCTGATATCACACTGCGTGATACTTAATGGAACCAACCCTGATATCACACTGCGTGATACCTTAATGTAACCAACCCTGATATCACACTGCGTGATAACTTAATGTAACCAACCCTGATATCACACTGCGTGATAACTTAATGGAACCAACCCTGATATCACACTGCGTGATAACTTAATGTAACCAACCCTGATATCACACTGTGTGATAACTTAATGTAACCAACCCTGATATCACACTGCGTGATAACTTAATGTAACCAACCCTGATATCACACTGCGTGATAACTTAATGTAACCAACCCTGATATCACACTGCGTGATAACTTAATGGAACCAACCCTGATATCACACTGCGTGATAACTTAATGGAACCAACCCTGATATCACACTGTGTGATACCTTAATGTAACCAACCCTGATATCACACTGCGTGATAACTTAATGTAACCAACCCTGATATCACACTGCGTGATACCTTAATGTAACCATCCCTGATATCACACTGCGTGATACCTTAATTTAACCATCCCTGATATCACACTGCGTGATACCTTAATGTAACACTGCGTGATAACTTAAAGGAACCAACCCAGATATCACACTGCGTGAAACCTATATGGAACCAACCCAGATATCACACTGCGTGATACCATAATGTAACTAACCCAGATATCACACTGCGTGATACCATAATGCAACCAACCCAGATATCACACTGCATGTTACCCTAATAGAACCAACCCAGATATCACACTGCATGATACTATAATGTAACTAACCCAGATATCACACAGCGTGATACCCTAATGCAACCAACCCAGATATCACACTGCATGATACCCTAAAGAAACCAACCCAGATATCATACTGCGTGATACCATAATGTAACCAACCCAGATATCACACTACGTGATATCCTAATGTAAACAGCCCTGACATCACACTGCGTAACTTAGGCTCGATTTCAACCGATATAACCTAATACTAAATTATAGCTTTAAAATCTTATATCTGAACTGAAAACGATTCCTTCATTCTTCTTTTAAGATGCTTTTAACCAAAGTTACTTAGCTGACATAAATGTTTTGCTTACTGACCAACTAATCTGATAAGGATATGAGGGGGATGAAGTAGTATTTACGTACTACACTTAGCGTTAAGTTATGTTGGTTGAACTGATGCCAAGTGACTTAATTTCTAAAAACAGCTAGCCTTGTAAAAATAAATCTTAATCGATAGTTTTTCTTTCTTTTACTTCTCTTCTTCTCTTGTAACAGGATATAACTCCTCCTTATTAGGTGGTGTGGGGCGAAGTGGTAAGACGACTATCTCCCCAAGTGTTATATGCGTACAATTAAAACAAGAGGTCTTATTAATTAATTAAATTAAATCCTGCTGACACTATTACTCATCCTGCCGACGGTCTCCCAATTCATTGAACGCTTTGATTAAACAGGCCATCTTAGAATAAAATATGGCAGAGGTAGCGACTTCGTCTCCCAGTCGTTTCAATATTTCTTCGCGTTTGTAAGATTCGCAAGGAACGCAAATACATACATACAATTACCTTATCAACATATTTCAAGACATATAGCTAACATATATAATACTTAAAAAAAGCATTTGTAATAAAGTGTACGTTTCTATTCTAAATCGGGTACTTTGAAGCAAAGGTTAAACTCTACCAAATACTTATTAAACCGAGATAGGAAACTCCTTCTAAAGCAAGTAGAAAATATTATTTTGGCACAGATCAGCAGGTCAATGAATACTGCAATAAGTATGGAAAAAATCACAGAGGAAAATGTAACTATATTATAAAATAATCATTTCTCTGCTGCAAGGAATTATTTTCAGTTGGATTCATTTAAAAATAATCTTTTAAATTGTTATTTAAAATTCAAAACTGTTGCAGATAAACAAGACAGTTTTATTTCTTGATTTATTTAAATACATGTAATGCATAAGGTATCATTTTGATGGTATTGTAATGGTCTAGCTATTGTAAGATACAATTTACTTTCACATAGGCTATCTTCAGTAGAAAAGGAGATATATATAGTCACTTTGCGAGAATTGGACAATTTGTCACGAGCTTTTGTGAGATTTAGACTAGTTGCCAATCTTTGTTTAAAATGTCTTTGACCCTACATATATAGTATATCTCTGATTGATGTCGAGTCAATCTGACAAAGTATACCTCCCCTATGACGCAGTACCATAGCATACATTCTAGTCTTTTGTATATAGAGTCCCTGTGTACACTTTTTTTTTAATTCACCTTTTCTTTTACCCACATACTATATTTCTGTTTACTACAATGTTTGATGTTTCTTGAGCTTAATAAACGTTTTTATACAGCAAGTCTATCTTTACTACTATTTATTTAAAGGGCCGACCTACCTACCGCCCCCCCCCCCCCCCACACACATATATCAGTCAGCCGATAAATTAAAGGTTACTGGGACACACGTGTATTAAATGCATGAACATGTAGCATTTCAAACGGTAAAATTCAACATCGCGCTGCATATTAAGATACTTTGAAGCAATTATGTTTAGCAGAGAATTTATACGATAAATCAGATACCAGTGCCCACTTACGCCCCATTAGCGGATTTTACAGGTCGGAAGCGACGTACACCCGCCTCCCATTTATTTGGAATTTAAGTTTTACTAACCACAGACATTCGATTGCATTGCCATCGGACTTGTTTTACGCAAAATCGGCACATTTTTATTTCAATCCATACAAAGGTCTTTATGTATGTCGTGAAGATCTTGGTCGAATTCATTAACTCACAGATGTAATATTTCTGTTTCTATGCATATATCGTCCATTGAAAGCCAGAAGGGGCTATCAGCCTTCTTTTTACATATGCTGATAGCTCCTTCTGGCTTTCAATGGACGATATGCGTAGACGCAGAAATCAAAACTATGAATCCACCTTAATGGGTTATGATTAAGTGTTTTGGGGTGTGTTTTTTTTACGTCGATTCGAAAATGAGGGCATTATTTAATTATAATTATGAAAAACTGACAATTTAATACGGTAGAGAGAGAGAAAATAAGATTAATGCAATCAAGTGTCGGTGCGGCTTTGCCTAGGATCGAGAAGACGATAATAATATTTACATACTATATCATTCGATGTATTTAATTTACATCGCGTAGCAGATAAACTTCCGGTCCAGTTGGGAGTGTAAATATTTTGATTCCTCTCATCATCAACCTTCAGTTTTGACAGAAAATCAGATGTGATTAGGTAAGACAGCGAGAATGTGAATAACATATAAAATAATGATGAATTATACGTGCATTTTGTACTGTGATAAATTTATTTAATCATATTCCTTATGAAGGATTGGAAATTATGGAGACACAAGTCATGCAAGTTTAAGAATGATTTGAAGATTTCTAGTTGTCTGTTCAAAAATAAGGATTCGGACAAAATATGAAAGAAATTGCCGGACCTTATTTACAACATATGCCATGTCTTTTTTGCTGTAAATATCTGTGTGTATGTACATAACGTATCATATAAGTGGATAGTGTGATAGTTTAGGTTCACGTGAGTGTGTTATTATTTTGCAAAATCACGTGATCATGGTAAAATTGACTGTTAAACTGTCTTCTTAACAACTCAACAATTGAACCAAATTCACCTCATAATTTATAATCAAACAAAGTGGGATGTACAGCCTACAGAGTTCATTCTAGGCTGATTTCTTGGGAAAAAAAGAAAAAAGAAGAATATTGAATATAATGCCAGTATATAATTCACCTGCCAGTAATACCCGAAAGGGGAGTTTGTGCAGTATATATAGATAGATAGATAATGAAAAACCAAGTCCAGAACCATGTGTCCCTGAGGTAGCACCCTCAGATGTATTCCACATAGATTGCCCAAGTGTAATTCTGCCTGAATTTGATGATATAAATGAAATTATAAGTGCTGCTGTCAAGCCTACCTTTTTTTTAGAGCAGGACAAATCATTGGAAAATGCCATAAACAGATGTATGACCCAATACAAATATAGGTGGCCCCTTTTCAGAGATGGCATGGGCCACTGGCCCCTTCGTGGCCATCCTAGAAAGAACTCTGATCTGACTCACATGCGTTGCAGTTTTGCATATTGGTTCACAAAAAATTCAGTATTTTTTAGCTCACCTGAGCACGTGTGCTCAGGATAAGCTTTTAGGATCGATGAATGTCCGTCGTCCGTCCATCCGTCGTCCACAATTTGTTCGTTTGCACTCTAGCATCTTCATTTCATGAGCAATTATCTTCAAACTTGATAACAATGTTTATAACCATAAAATCTCGGCCAAGTTCGATTATGGCTGATATCATACCATTAGGTCAGGAGTTATGCCCCTTTTAAAATTCAAACAAGCCAGATTTCACATTGTTTGCACTCTAGCATCTTCATTTCATGAGCAATTATCTTCAAACTTGATAACAATGTTTATAACCATACAATCTCGGCCCAAGTTCGATTATGGCTGATATCATACCATTAGGTCAGGAGTTATGCCCCTTATATTATTTAAAAAAGTCAGATTGCACTTTGTTTGCACTCTAGCATCTTTATTTTTTGGGTCATTGTCTTTAAATTTTATAACAATGTTTATAACCATCAAATTTTGGCTAAGTTGGATTATGGCTGAAATTGGACCCTTAGGTCAGGAGTTACGCCCCTTTTAAAATTGAAAAAAGCCAGATTTCACTTTGTTTGCCCTCTAGCATCTTTATTTCTTATGCAACTGCCTTCAAACTTTTTGTCATTGTTTAAAACCATAATACCTTGGCCAAGTTCAATTATGACTGGAATCAACACATAAGATCAGGAGTTATGCCCCTTTTAAATTTGAAAGAATCCAGATTGCTCTTTGCACTCTAACATCTTTATTTCTTAAGCAATTGCCTTCAAACCTTAAGACATTGTTTATGACCAGAATATCTTGGCCAAATTTGATGATGGCTTTAATTTATTTATTATGTCAGGAGTTATGCCCCTTTAAATGTTGAAAATTGCAAGGTTTCACTCTGTTTGAACTTTAATATTTTCATTTTTTTAGCACTCATTGTCAGTTGAAAAAAAGGGGAAAAATTAGTAAGATATTATTTTTAGCTCACCTGAGCACAACGTGCTCAAGGGTGAGCTTTTGTGATGGTCCGGCGTCCGGCGTGTGTTGTCAACAATTTGGCTTGTTAACACTCTAGAGGCCATATTTTTAGGCCAATCTTCATGAAACTTGGTTAGAATGTTGTCTCCATAAAATCTTGGACAAGTTCGAAATTGGGTCATGAGGGGTCAAAAAGTAGGTCACGAGGTCAAGTCTTATAAAAACCTTGTTAACACTCTAGAGGCCACATATTTGGCTATATCTTTATGAAACTTGGTCAGAATGTTTGTGTCCATAAAATCTTGGACAAGTTCAAATTTGGGTCATGTGGGGTCAAAAAGTAGGTCACGAGGTCAAATCTTAGAAAAACCTTGTTAACACTCTAGAGGCCACATTTTTGGCCCAATCTTTATGAAACTTGGTCAGAATATTGTTTCCATAAAATCTTGGACAAGTTCGATTTTGGGTCATGTGGTGTCAAAAAGTAGGTCATGAGGTCAAATCTTAGAAAGACCTTGTTAACACTCTAGAGGCCACATTTTTGGCCATATCTTCATGAAATTTGGTCAGAATGTCTGTTTCCATAAAATCTTGGACAAGTTCGATTTTGGGTCATGTGGTGTCAAAAAGTAGGTCAATATGAAAAATCCAACATATGTTGCTCATTTATGATCAGGTGAGCGATTCAGGGCCATCATGACCCTCTTGTTTCATATTGTTTTCACTTTCATTGAATCTCTAGTTTTGTGTGCATGTGTCTAGGTATCGGTATGAGAGATGGGGCAGCAAGAGAGTTCCCATGACTCTACTGTCGGGATCGTACAGGGCAAGGTGAAACATCATGCGGAAATCCTGAAGCGACTTGCCAAACTGTCCTACAAAGAATTCCTGGACTCAGTAGTAGAGTTGAATCAGATGTAAGTTTCATCATACAGTCCTGAAAATAAAAATGTACTCAGATATGATTTTCAAGCTTAAACTCAACGTATAGCTATTGAAACCAATAGGAAGAGGAGTTTTATATTTGAGTTTGATCTTGAGACCGTAGTTAAGACTTCAGTATTCTATAGGAACTAAGTACCTGATTCATCGTTTAAATAAGAATCATGATTCATTTAAATTAATTTCTTTTGTATTTGATTTGTAACTAAAATTAATGACAACTCCAACCTGTCCATTCCTGGGCTTGACTAGTACTTTGCACTTTGAAAGATCATTGAAAAATACTCTCTCCTAGTGGGGATTGAACCTGCTTCCTAATCAGCACAGTCACTGCCATGGTTCACATCAGTTGCCTGAAAATTGGAGTCCTTTTCAATGTTTCACTAATATGTTAAAACACATTGGATATGCTCAGAAAATCCTTTTTCCAAAATCTTCACATTAGGAGTTCTTTTGAATATTGTCCCCTTGCTGTTTAAATAATCATCCAGTAAGTTTACAGTAGTATGCAGGGTTTTTCCTTACACACAAATTTATGCATTTTGGGACAAGTTTTGCATGCATGACCCCTTAAACTAAGTCCAGTGCATCCTAATAGGCACATAATACTCATCTTCCTGAACAAGTAACTACAGTTTGAATATGAGACTCAGCCTAAATCAAGTTTCTGCTCGGAGTTGTCATTCATTAATCAATATGTAATTTAAATTAGTATTGGGCGAAATCAAGGGTTGACTGTTGAAGCAGGGAAAGGAAAAATGCAATCATTGACTGTGTCCCTTTTGTATATTCTAGCATTGTTTGTTTTGCAACCAATCAATGTAAGAACACTCATATCTCAAATGAAGCTGATGACATTTTCAATAAAGATGCAACTTAGGATGCTGATAATGATCTTGAACTAGGCTCAAGTACCCCCAAAATGCTATGTTAAATTATAATAAAAGACTGAAACCTAGAGGTTTTTGTGATATTTGGCTGTTGAAGTTAGACTGGCTGTAAGATGGTAAATTGAGAAGCTACCCTTGCGCCCAAGCATGTGAAGAAAATCCATTCTCTTCTCCAGGCTGCACAAACTTCCATAGTTTTAGGCATCGAAAAGCTCACTCATATTACAGTTCTTCAATCACTAAAGTGTCATGGTGGTGAACCTCAGTTTTGATAAATTCCCCCCCCCCCAATTTTCCAGAGGGACATGAACCTCTTAAAAAAAACAAAGGAAAACCCTGGTACAGTCGAACTTAGGTGACTCGAAAACTGGAACACCATACTTGAGTCGAACACATTTCACGGTCCCAGCATAAACTGTTCTTAATTCTATATTGTTCGACCTGGGATGAGTTGAACACTGATGGCTGGAACTCTCAAACTAAATTTCCTTCCCCAGATTAAAAGTGCTATGTATCTCACTCCTGTCGGTCGAATCATCTTACCTGTGATGTTTGCTGGGGGACTTACTGTAACCTGTAGTACAGTGTGTTTTTCACACATTGTGGGATTGGCACAATCAGCGGTTCAATAATTAACACATCAAAGTGTAATAAGATGATACAAATTAACACTGATCATGTTGCAAATTAAAGGAGGAATTTGTTTAATTGATTTAATGGAATATTAATTAATTTATTTTCAGTTATATTTATGGATTATTTACACTACATATTTATTTTTTCATTTATGCAAAATAAAATGCAAGAAAATGTTACGACTTGCACGTGCCGATGTATGTGTACATGTATGTGTATGAATTGTATGTCATCATTGATGTTTGTGATTTGATATTGACAGCCGCTGTTTTTTATTTATATATGTTTTAAAAGAATAACAAAGATAAGTTTTTTTATTTAATGTTACCTCTATTATTTTTTTGCTGATGTTATTTTTAAAGTATGATATCTACTTTAATCGATCAATTCTAAAGGACGGCCTAATAATTAATCAAATTTTTTAATACATGTGCGTATGTATATCATCATTGCCACGGTTGGGTCGAACAACCAATGACTCGAACAAATTGCCGTTCCCCCAGCCTGTTCGAGTCACTTAAGTTTGACTGTATATAAAAGGTTTTTTCCTTGGATATTTGGAATTTAAGTATTTACAAGTAAATTAAATGAAAAAGAAGTGCTTGTCACAGTCAGATTAAATATGTGTATTTTATGACTAATAAAAATGCTTTAAGGAATAGTTTTCTTTTGTAAACAACAGGGTATGACACTTAATCTTTTAGTCAGGTATCCCAACGAAACACCTGCTTTAAAAATCAAGAGTCCCTTCTGAATCTAAGGAGTCCCTGTCATGTCTTTCAGATATATGATGGCTTTATTCACATAACAATTGATTAAAAAGTTTTATGAGGATGATTACATAGTTTTTCAACAAATGTGGCTGTACAATTTAGTTTTTAATTGGAAAAGTAAGTGTCCCAACAGAACATCTAGCTTATCAATTTTTGGTGTCCTCAGGATCCCGGAACACTGTTAGTGTCGACCCCTGAACAAATTATAGGTAAACTGATAATATGAACAAAATTTTGTGGGCATAACTTATATCCAGTAGTTACAAACATGCAAAAGACTTAAAAGAAAAAACACATATAATTTAAAATTTGAAGAAAAAAAATACATTGAAAACCTGAGCCTCTTTTTTTTTTTTTTTTTTTATTAAGTCATAAAAGTTTCCTGTTATTACATGTATAATCTTCATCATCATTATTCCTTTTATTTCAGAACTTCTTCTTTCACAGACCAGAGAGGTAAGCAGTTACAGTTTGCAGTAAAATGTGGCACAGATGACACTATTCTATGGAAGGGAACAGTAAAAGTAGAGTGTAAAAAGGTAAACTATTAACCATGTTAGCAATCACTTGTATTGTACAACTGACCTGTCATTAGCAGCTGCTCTTCAGGTTTCCACAGTGGAACATAAACAGGCCCTGCTGTGACTGCAATTTACTCAAGCTGCTTATTAAAGACAGCTTCAGGTTGTCTGTGCTTTGTCTTTTTTTGTGCATCTGCTGAAAACACAGGGGAGACAGACTCTCTTGAATGACAGTGGTCAAATTTAATATGGGCCATTTGGCTATATTTTGCCACTATATACATACACTCATAAAATGCTTGCCAGGCACATTCATTTTCACCGAATGCAAGTCTGGTGACCTGTCAATATTCCCAGGTTAGAAACATTATGATCATGTCTTTGATTGCTCTTGATCACTTTAAATGTAAAGCCCCTACTTAAGCTCCTAAAGGACCAGTTTCCTCAAATCTTATTTCGAACAACTACTTGATCTTTATTTTTTTTCCTGAGGTTTATGATGTAATTTATAGATCAGTGATAGTAAGTTTATATCCTTATGATTAGGTGGAATTTGCAGATTGTGTTTTGATTCATCCCATTTTATTCCAATTGTACTCAAGTGAGGTGAAATTTGCAACAATTTCTCATTGTAACAAAATATATCATGTCAATTGTGTTAAGATGGATGGGGTCAAGGTCGCTGTGTCTAAAAATAGAAAACTGGAATTGATAGTTATTTGTGTGTAAGTGGTTCCAATTCAAAGAAATTGTTAGTAGGAGAGTATAAGTTATCTTCAGTGATAAATGAAGCTTATACTTCTGTCGAAACATTTACTGGTTTGTACTCTGACAACAGCCCATTGACTATGGTCCAGCGTGGTTTGGAACTGATACAAGGATGTTTTCCTTCAGGTAAATCAAACAAGTCGAGCTGTGATATCAACCCGCGACCTCAACCTGCGGCAGTTTATCATGGTGTACAAGGAGATCACAGATCACATCTCTAACCTACCACCTGCGTCCCCAGGGGGGAGTGCCACGCCCATTAATATATGTGCTTCCATGATACTTGAAGAGTAAGCAGTGTATTTATTTAGATAACTTCTCAACCACTTTAAGATAATTTTTTGCCCCTCACCGCGTGGGTTCGAATCCCAGCAGGGTTATTCGGATTTTCATGTGAGGAAGCCTTCCAGCTGGCTTGCAGTAGGTCGGTGGTTCTACCCGGTTGCCTCCGTGCATTCGGGGTCTTCGTCCACCTGTAATTAGCTTGACGTTGCTATATGACTGAAATACTGTCGAAGCGACGGTAAACTCAAATAATCAAGTCAGTAGTCAAGTCATAATTTTTTTTTCATGTGATCTGAGTTAGGCATGAAAGTTACATAAAATTTCAACAGATATATATTACAGATATAAAATAATTGTAATAAACAATGTAAGTGGTTTAACCCTTTCCCTCATATAGACTCATTTTGATGCACTCAATAGGTACCAAATAAAGCCTGATCTGCAGAAAACCAAACTCAAACCTTACCAAATTTAATTGTAAAATTATCATTACCAGACCACTGAGGAGCAGCGAACAGCATAAAACCTGATCAGCCTGCGAGTTACTCGCAGGCTGATGTGGTTTTATGCTGTTCGCATAGGTCTTTTCATGGTATCCGCTATGAGGGAAAGGGTTAATATGGGTAAGCAAAGTCACTGAAAAAGATGCATTTTCCTTGAAGAACTCATAAGAAAAACTTATGTGGTAATACTTTCTAGTCAAGACTCTGTAAGCAATACTATGTGTAGACACACAGAAGTAGCCTGTGAAATAGAATGGTGCATTACACCATTTTAGCTCACATGAGCATGTAATATTTTTTTTCATTGTAACTATTTTAGGAGCGCTTCTGAAATAAATTGCACTGCTAAATTAATTTTTATCATAAGATTGACCTCATCAGTATCATTACCACAACAATCCAATAATTACCTTGATCCTAATGACTGATTTTTTAATACATGACCTTGATTTCAGACTAGCTGGGTTACAGCTTGACCTTGTCAATACATGACCTTGATTTCAGACTAGCTGGGTTACAGCTTGACCTTGTCAATACAAGACCTTGATTTCAGACTAGCTGGGTTACAGCTTGACCTTGTCAATACATGACCTTGATATTATCCAGATATGGTCATGGCTATTAATACATTATATTGACCCTATCCATTCTTGATCAATCATTTTAATGACCTTATTGATATATTAACTTGAATTTATCAATACTTATACATGACCATGGCTCTGTCAATACCTGATGTTGCCCTATCAGTTAATGACTTTCATCTTACCAGTTTTTATAAATATTGATAAATCAGGGGGCATTATTTTGGTCTGTCTGTATGACCAATTTCCATTGTCTGTCCGTCCGTCCGTCCATCTGTCCGTCTCAGCAGGTGACACACATGTTCCAGAGAACACTCTTATGATACATCTGTCATTACATAGCCATAATAGGAGAAGGGCTGAATTTGTTAAAGAACTACTGAATGCTCAACCCCATTTCTGTCATTTATAGCAGACATAAAATATGTTTTAACTAATGAATCAGTACACAACCTTAATATTATAAGAATATTAGCACTACACAGATTTTCTTTTTTCAGGGTGGAACATAAAAGCTTGGAACTTGAGGATGAATGCTGTATATGTATGCAGGCAGAGGCCAAAACTATTATGCCATGCACTCATAAGTTTTGTGAAAACTGCTGTAAAGAATGGTAGGCTGTTTTCTTGTTTTCAGTATTTGACAGGTTTTCATTTGTTCAATGCCTTTTTTGCATTGGTTAAATACTAATTTTGGCCAGTAAAGGATTAATCTCATTGCAGAAAACGGGCATTATTTCCCAATTCTAAGAAAAATTCTTGTAAATGGTATTTAACTTACATATTCTGTAATACAATATAATTTTATGTGGTGAAAGTCAACATCTCTTTGGTTCCAAAGATCAAAGAAACTGCTAGTAAATCTTTGAACTGATGATATCGTAAAGTCATAAACATTGTTACACTGCTCTTTAAGAAAAGGCTGTTTAAACACTTAATGGAAACTGTCCCAAAAATTATATTTCACATGGTAAAATTTCACCAGATCTGACAGCAGGCATGCCACTCCTCAAAATGCCTGCAGAAAAACCCTTGAATATTATGCTTGATATAGACACAAACATATAGCTAGACATTGTGGGATACTCTTTAACTTAATTTTGTTATCTCTTCATCATCTTACAGTGAGGTGATAGTGAAATACATAGAATGGGTGCCGTAGATAATAGAAATACTTTAATACTGGTGATTGTTGTGTATATTGAAGGACGGACACCCATAATACCTGTCCAATATGCCGAGCCAAGGTCAGCGGATCATCAGACACGTGGGAGCTCACGGATCCTCCAGACTCAACGGAATATGCTTCAGAAGTCAGAGAAAGAGTTTTAGGAATTGCAGACAGAAATTCTCGAGGAGAAAATACATAGCACATCATATATTCCCTGTATGAAAGTTCCCTGTTTGATAAACAACATTTCTTTTTAGTGCGATGGAGACTTCTGTTCTTCTTGAGACAGTTTCACTTAAGTTTGTACAAACATTTCTTAGTACAGTGTATGAACAACTTTTGTATACCGGTACATAAAAGGGCATAATAATTTATGTTTTCTGATTTTTCTTTTCACCCACAGTGATTACATTGTGCAAACTTTTGAAAATATATCTCAATTTTTTAACTTTTATTGTGCATGGACAGTAAATTAATAGACCTTTACATAACTGATAAGGGGTGCTTGTACAAAGTTAAATGAAATTTTCTCCTGGTTAATGTATTCTGAACAGTTGTAAATGGAAATGTATCAGAGTGGGTTGGACAGAGGTTGGAATAAAAGTGCATTTTGTGGACTTATTATGTCCACTTTATGTGTGGACAATTCATTCCCGTCCCCAGGGATCTACCATAGATGTAAGGTATTATATAATATTATATAAATATGTCTTGATGATCGTGCATTTAACTGATATTGTGTGTTCTATACTGCCAGAAACATTAACTCATGGAAGTCCAGTTTTTGAGAAAAGTATAGATAATCTTTTTCGCAAATTTTTCAAGGACTCCATTTTTCTGAATCATGGTGAGAACCCTTGGCTGGTTAAAAGCTTGATCAGTAGCCTGCAGGATGATAAAGTTTTATCATATTTGCTGACTTTTGATTAAAAAGAATCAACAAACAAGCAGTCCAAGCACATGTGTCAGGAAAGATTTTTTTTCTCAACTCAGAAATCTCAAAGTCTGTAGCGCTGAAAAAAATTAATCTTACAGAGCTTGTTTTTTATTTATTTATTTTTTTGAGAGCATTTTAATAATATCAACTATGCAAACTTTCAATTTTCTAGCTCAATAAATAAGTGAGTTCTAGATCTCTAAAATTTTGAGTTGAGAAAACCTCAGTTTTTGGTGCTTTGTAAAATGCATGTCAGTTATTATTAGCTTGAAATATTATTTTTTTTATGAAACGGTGCCATAAATTTCAGGAAGAATGCTTTATTGTGGTACTTGTGATGATATGATACTGGAAACACTATTTCATAGATTCAGTATTTTGAAAAAGCTGAAGGGGATTCATTTCGGAAGAGTCTCATGGATCTTCTTCAGGTACCTGGTTTCCTGCAGAAATAATCACATATGTCAGTGTCCACACCATCAAGTTGAGAAAACTTTTCCACAATCAGCATAATGTGAACAAAGTTTTAACAAGACTAAATTAAATGACTTAACATTTCAATCCTTCATGGCAACTGAATGACACAGAAAGCTTGGTACTGTGTATATGAGTATGCCTTTCACCTGTTTGCAATATTAACCCTTCTCTCATAGAGGACACTATGAAAAGACCTATGCGAACAGCATAAAACCAGATCAGCCTGCGAGTAACTCGCAGGCTGATCAGGTTTTATGCTGTTCGCTGCTCCTCAGTGGTCTGGAAATGAGGATTGAATTTGGTAAGGTTTGACTGTGGTTTTCTGCAGATCAGGCTTTATGTGGTACCTATTGAGGGCGTCAAAATGAGTCTATATGAGGGAAAGGTTAATAGGAGCACACAAATAAGGGAACTTGTTAATTTGCGTGAATAAACATCTGCTGAAATTCTGTAGTTAACTGTTGCCAGAAGTTGGTTTCTCTCCATATTGCAAACTGTTGAAGCACGTAGATATACTGTCTTGAATATTTATACTTTTGATAGGTTTGTTTCAGATATTTTGTTGAATAGAAATATTTCTTAATAGTAGTACTCATTTCCTGTGAGTTAGTTAGTTTGCTTTATATAGTTCTGATAGCGTGTGAGTTGCCAAGTAGAAGGGGTACTAGATCAATAGAATCTATCATTGGGTTTGAGCAAATATCGGGACCAACCTGAGTATCTGATTATGTCTGAAACAAGAGCCTCGCGAGTTTTTGACTTGAACATGACAGCCCTGGCTCGGGATCTCTAGATCTATATCAAGGCCAATGATTGATAATTTTTCTCATGTACAACTTTGAAATTCAGAGAGATGTCTGAATGTATTGCTTGTTTTTCATTTAGAATGACGTCATCATCTATTTGCGCCAAAATGATGTCACCTGAGTAAACAATCTCAACTTTTCATATATCATTATGGGATTGTGATGCTCAAAGAAGGTGACACACAGGGTGTAAAATAAGACATAAGATTTTCATTTTTTGTAACATAACAGTTTTTCTGTCAGGTTAGTAGGAAAGAGTGCGTCCACATGAGAGCAATGACTTCAGTTACAAAGTTTGGTAGGTGGTTGTTGGAGATCGAACCCTCTACCTCCTGCTCCAAAGGTGAATGCTTTTGTCACACAACTTCAGGAGACAGTCTACGATGTTTTATTGAGCAAATAAGAAATTAATAGACACTATGTGAGAAAACTTTTGTAAGACTGAGATAAATTTTATTTGTTCAATAGGACACCCATGTACTGATGAAAGCTTGCTATGATCAACAGAAATCCATATGACACAATGTTTCTCAAATTGAAATTTTCACTTTTTCAAGCAGACTTCTGTTTTACCATTCCGTATGTAAATTTTCATTTAATATAATGTCTGAAGTTACTTGTAGATATTTGTTCCTTTCATCTTGTTAATCCCGGTAAGCTGCTTTGTTTAAGACATTTGACAATATAGGATTTTGTGAAAAAAAGGAAACCCCAACAACTTTTGCAATTTAATCATTTTGACCAAAAGTCTTTAGGGTTTCTTTCTTCTGATACATACCGTAGTTTGGAATTCTGAATTTTCAGCTTTGAATATGAAGCTCCCTGGCCAGTTTACTTCCTGGTAACAGAAACTGTTCTGCAGTCTGCCATTGGTAATTAAGATTCTGGTATAGATGCCATTATCTTTAAGGAAATTTTAGGTTGTTAAGATTTAAAGGAGAAAATCACATGTACAATATAAGGTTGTTTAGATTTAAGGGTGGGGGATCTCATGCAATATTAAGTTGTTTAGATTTAAGGCGGGTAGGGGGAATCAAGTTAAATAAAAGGTTGTTGGATCTGATGGAAAAATCTGACAAGTAGAATTTTGGTGTTAAAAAGCAATGAAGTAATGTACTCTTTAAATTTGGGTCAATAAATGTTAACAAAAAAAAAAATTAAAACCTGTAAATTATCTTGGAAATAAACATTTTGAGTACAAGTACATGTACATTATATTTAGAGGCCAGACATAAGTTTTAAACATCTGATCTCTTGTGCTAACAGCATATTCACCTATTTTCTCTGTAAATGTCATGGTTTGTAGATTTTATTTCTTTCTGACTACATTTATGTAAATTTCCTAATGAAGTTCCATAAAGCAGGATGTTCTATAGGTTCCAAGCTTGAAGGGTACATGACCTTTAACTAAAATTTTCAAGGATCAAACTCAATGTTTAAGAGTCAGTTTTAAACTCTTGTCTGTGTGTTCATAATTCAACAAATATTTTTTTTTGTGTAATGCATAATCAATTTCCAGTACAAAAACTGTATAGCTTGTAATTTTGATATGTATGTAAAATTCATTGAATTGATGTTCATATATAGTAGTATATATATTCAGTGTTATTAATCTGACTATTTTTATCAATAATCAACAAAAATTGTTTTATTTTCAAATCAAAGTTGCTAGTGATTTTTTTAAATTATTCATTTTTGTTTTATTGTCTAAAAACCAACGTTGATGCAGGATAGTGTATATGCAACAATTATGCTTAAAATGTTTCAAAATAATGTAAACAATAAAGTGATAACAAACAAAATATTTTCCTCTTTTTTTCTGCATAACAACCGGTCATGCAATGATATATACGTGTCAAAGATGTTCATTTGGTTATTGAGCCTCTTCTTTAACCCTTTCCCTCATAGAGAACACCATGAAAAGACCTATGCGAACAGCATAAAACAGAAAGCTGCGAGTAATCGCAGGCTGATCAGGTTTTATGCTGTTCGCTAGCTCTCAGTGGTCTGGTAATGAAATTTTACAATTAAATTGTAAGGTTTAACTGTGTTTTTCTGGGAGATCAGGCTTATGATATCTATTGAGGGCGTCAAAATGAGTATATATGAGGGAAAGGGTTAATCCTTCACCCCATATACACATGTTTTGACACCTTAGCAAATAAAGCAGACGAAGATCAGAAAACTCCATCCAAGAGCCGTCTCATTAGAGTTTTCTCATCCATTAATGTACCTCAGATTCTACACTATCGGTTCTTATGTAACATCCCGCCGACAGCATTCCAGTCATTGTGACATGTGTCTATATGAAACATATTACGTACTGTAGTCCCAGTTTTCCTGACAAAAGTATCAACCAGCGCTAGATCTATATGCTAAATCAAGCCAACCAAGGACATTAAGCTTGACTTCACTTGACTATTTGAGTTTACCGTCGCTTTGACAGTATTTCAGTCGTACAGCGACATCCAGCTAATTACAGGTGGAGGAAGACCCAGAATGCAGGAAGGCATCTGGGTAGAACCACCGACCTACTGCAAGCCAGCTGGAAGGCTTCCCAATGAAAACGAATGACCTGCGAAATCAAACCCATGCGGTGAGGGGCTGAGTGAGTGTTAAAGTCAGTGACTTTACACTCTCGGCCACGAAGGACCCACATTAAGCTTCCTGTAGCAATTTCAGCTGATTACAGGTTAAGGATAACCATGGGTGCACAGAGGCAGACTTCCTCGCATGAAAAATCCTAGGTGACCCACTGTCTCAATGTGGTGAGGGGCTAACTGATAAGTTTCTGTTACGAGGGCTTGTCGCAAAAATATTGTAACTGCTTCTTTATTTATATGAAGTTAAAATAGTTTTGCACTAAGCCCTCGTAATATTCAATTTATATACTGTCGGCCAAGGATGGTAGCCACTCAGTCATGGAGGCCTCTATGGTCCAAAATTGCTTTCTACTGAAATAATTTATTTTTTACTGACTTTTGTTTCTCGTCATATTCTTTATCATGGAAATAACTAATTTTGGGAAAGCAAAGTAAACATTTGGATTATCTTAAGTAAAAAGCTTCTTTCATATATATGTTGTCTTCAATGAGTGTGTACAGATTGCATCTCTTAACAAATCTTTTACACATTTTTAGCTCGACTTTTCGAAGAAAATGAGAGCTTATACTGTCACTCGGGCGTCGGCGTTGCAACACAAGGTTAAAGTTTTTTTCAAATATCAATAACTTAAATACTATCAAAGGTATTCCACCCAAACTTAAAATACTTATTCACCATCATCACTTCTACCTTACTTCTAAGGCCCACAACCCTGGCTACCCTGTTTTTGGAGTTATGCCCCTTTCATACTTACAAAACAGCCAAAATCAAGGTTAAAGTTTTTACAAAGTTGTATATCTTCAATACTATCTAAGGTATTCAACTGAAACTTCAAGTACATATTCACCATCATTACCTCTACCTTACTAACAAGGCCCATAACTCTTGCTGTACTACTTCTTAAGTTATGCCACTTTCATACTTAAAAAACAGCCAAAATCATGGTAATTTTTTTACATAGTTGTACTATCACATGTATTTGACTGAAACTTCAAGTACTTATTCACCATCACTACCTCTGCCTTACTAGCAAGGCCCATATCCCTGGCTGTACTACTTCTTGAATTATGCCCCTTTCATACTTAGAAAACAGCCGAAATCATGGTTATTTTTTTTACAAAGTTGTATATTTTCAATACTATCACAGGTATTCCACCATAACTTGGAATATTACAATTTCAGATTTTAGCACTGGAGTTGGCGGATCAGCACACCACATTCTCAAATTGATTCTGCATGCTAAAATGTCATATTTGTTTATTGGAGGTGATAGAATAATTTCTACTATAACTAGAACATATCATCATTGATATGTACCATACTATTAAAATCCATAAAACTGTGTCTTAACAACTGAGAAAAGTCGAGCGCGCTGTCTTATGGACAGCTCTTGTTTTTTTATGCCCCAACCACTTATGGGGGGGGGGGGGGGGGGTGGATATAGATTTGCCTTTGTACGTACATACGTATGTACTTCTGTCCGACTCAAAAGTTTGTCCGGAGCATAACTCAAAACCAATAAGAGGTATCAACATGAAACTTCATAGGTAGATAGAGCTCAATAAAGAGAAGTGCTATGCACCAGAACCATAACTCTATTTTGTATGATTTAGGAGTTATTGCCCTTTTTTTCATACTTAAATTTTATCCGGAGCATAACTCAAAGGCTAAAAGAGGTATCTGCATGAAACTTCATAGGTGGATAGAGCTCAGTAAAGAGAAGTGCACTGCACAAGAACCATAACTTTATTTTGTATGATTTAGGAGTTATTTCCCTTTGTTATTTTTCATACTTAAATTTTGTCCGGAGGTAAATCATATAAGGTAAAGCAAATGTTTTCTTCTAATTATTATTCTTGAAGAATAATAAAGAATTCTTAACTGATATAATGCACAATAATTCATTATTATTAGCAAAAGTCATTTTAGGAGCAGATGTTTTTATATATTATTATGTACGCTGAAAGGAAACCAGCTTGGTTTAATGAAAGGAAACCAGTTTAATATTTTATAGGGCTTTCAATATGGTTTTAGAGTAATGTTTTTACATTTTATCATCACTTGATTTCTATTGTTGAATTCTTTTGTGTGTAGTTTGAAACCATCTTAAATAGTATTACAATCTTGCCATAATGCTTCTTTAAAGTTGATATCTTATCCAAGATTAATAGACTTAAATGTTTACCATATAGTTCTTGTATATTGTCCCTACAGTTCAGCTTTAGCTCTGAGGACACAAAGTCCTCAGTTGACGTGTGTCTCCACAAGGAGGCACTGTATAGGGCTTGAACATGGAGAGGATATATACTGGCAGGGAGACTGATGTTCCTTTTTGGCCAGAAACTGGCTAGTCAGCGATGAATGCTATTGCACACCACACCAGACGTGTCACATGGCCCATTTTGACTGACACACAATAGCCAGAAACTAAGGGACGTTATCATTCGAAATTGATATCTGTGAACTCCAAACACAGAGAACTCTTGAACTTTTATTTCTGAACAATTGTGTGCCACTTTTTAAGACTGACGGGTCAAGTCGTTCCACTTTTTCAGACATTGACAGGTCTATGAATAAGCTGAAGAGTAAACAAAATATATATAATTCATAATTATGAGATAAAAACAACAACAAAGAAGAGAAAAAGACAATGAAAAAAACTATAAGAGAAAAGCAAGTTTTAGAAAAAAAAGAAAAGCAAGCCAAAACAAAAAGGAGAACCGTTAAAGAAAAAAGGAAAAAAAAAAAGATTCAGATTAAAAAAAAAGAAAAACAAGCCAAAAAAAGTAAAAAGAAAAAAAAAGTAAAAAAAAAAAGTTAAGGAAAAGAAAATTACCCAAATCAATGAGGATATATCTTAACTCAAACAAATTTTGCCCTACTTCATAAGTAGTAAGAAATAGTGGATGAGCTGGACTATTTCAGATATTCAGATATATACTACTTCAAATATTTCTAGTGTAATGGAAATGCATTCTGAAGGGTATCTGGGGAGGAAAACTGAGTTTTTTTAAGGTAGTCAATAGGCAAAAATTACTATCAAATGCCTTGAAACTGGGGGTTGTGGGTTGTCAAACTTTTTCTTTCTATTCTACTTGTTGATCATTATATCTGCTATCTGCATAGGTTGGAGAAAGAAGTTAAAAAACCCCCAAAAAACATGAAAATCCTGATTTTAGCATTTTGAAATTAACCCGTACGAAAATTTCAACCGTAAAATAGCAGGAAAATAGACGGAAATGACACGTAAAGTGACTTTTAAAAAAATTTTTACGTACGTAAATTTACGCCGTAATATTTTTACGCCCGTAGATTTTAACTTAGAAATTTTTCATGTTTAAAAATGTGTCTTGAAAAACAGAAGTCCAATTTTACGTACGTAAAATGCAAAGTTACAGCCGTAAAAATGGACTTAGACTTTTCTTGGTACATTAAATTTTTAAACAAAAATCTACGATCTATTTTACAACTGTAAAATGAGTATAATATGAAAAGAAACTGATAAAGTTTCAAAGAATTGTTTTAGTCAACTCTCTGAACGTTTCAGAGTGCGCAAATAAAAAAAAACAGAGTACTAAATCTTTTTATAAATTACCAACTTAATTTAGTGTTAATCCTTTTATGAATAATTTTAATATAAATCAGTTATGAATGAATTTTTTTTTCGATTTAACCAACAACAGCAGAACAATATCTGAGCAATATTCAAGCAGCTGTTAAAGTATAATAATGTTATGTAACTTGAATTTAAATTATGCAATTATATATATAGATATTAAACAATTTGAATGACTCTAAACAAGCAAATTTGTTTCCATGCTAGTATTAGCATCAGGGCGAACATTTAGAAAAGGTCAGTTTTTATAGCCTTCAAGACTGGTCAGAACTGATAACATCTCTGAACGGCTGACCTGGATACTGAAAAGCCACCCATGGCTTAATGGGGCATCACGAGGTTAACTACAGGCAGTTTTCTGCTAGAAGTCTTTGTTATGTGCAATGGATTTCCCTAACAGGCCCCATTTCAGGCACAGCAGAGTTGGAGCTCCCAGTTTTCAAATTCAGAGATAGTAAGAAGCTTGTTCTGGTCATCACTCTTTTGCAAAAATATAGAACAATGTTTGTCTGTGTTTATTCCAAAAGGATGCTACTTTGACAGTTGTTAAAGGAAGATGGATTTATCAATTTAAACAAAATTTGAAAAGTGACATTAAGTTGAAATGCCATGGAGATCAAGTTACATGGGGAAAAAGGGAAACATTTGCCAGAAGTATTGTTCAAACTGGAGGTAAGTTTGCTTGCTTTATGTAATCCTTTGCTTATTAAATCAGTGTGCCCATTAAGTTTTAAAACTGGGGGTAGAATTACTGTTTTTCCTTAACTCTTTACTTCATATAGTATCATTTTGACACATTGGAAAACAGGGCAGGTCCAGAATATCAGACAGCTCCAGAGCTAAATGGATGGTGTAGAAGTGCAGTGCACAAGAACCATAACTCTAATTATCTAATTCTTGAATTGTCTGCTTTTAGATGATTTTTTTTTTAAAATATCCATAGCATAACATCAACACTATTGCATGGATTCACTCAAAACTCTATAGATCATGGCTCCTTATGAGGTATAGAAGTGTAGTGTACCAAAACCCATAAAACACTTCCTCATCTATCTCATAGTTCTTGAATTATCCATTCAGCTGATTTTTTTAAATGTCTGGAGCATAATTTCAATATTATAAGATAAATGTACTACACTCATGGAACATGGGTAATTTGATAAAAAAAAAATTAAAATAATTCTTTAGCAGTTCTGAAATATAGTCTCATGACACAGAAAGCTTATATAAGATCGCTCACCATATTAAATGAAATATTTCATTATCCCTTTGTCAGCTTTGCTTTACCTACAATACCAGGAGTGTAGTACTGGTCCTTCCCAAGAATTAAAAGGAAAATTCCCCTCTGGTATGACTGAAAAATTGATTCAGCCAAACAAAACTTTCTTAAATATTTAGAATTTTTGTAATGATGCAGTATTAAAGTGAGTACTATTTTTCTTACAGATTATGAGGTGACCTGGTGCAAAGCTGAGGGAAGGAAGCTGCCTGACAGGTGTTGGAATTAAATACTGCTATAGATCACAGAGAGAGTCACAGTCTTACACAAGGAAACAGTGAACTGATTTAAAATTGAATGACACTTATTGGATGTATTTCTTTTATGTTTCACAGTTATTATTAAATGTTTAAATATATATATTTTGTCAAAATATTCAATGCACCCAGGTAATTATTCATAGGCATATTTATTACCTACTACTTTTACAGGTGTAAACTGGCCCACAATTTTACGTACGTAAATTTTACTTTTACGTAAAACCGTAATTTTTTTTACGGTTGGAAAAAATTCCGTCTAACATATTACGTGTCTATTTTACGCACGTATTCCGTCTACTTTACGGCTGATTTCCGATAGAATTTTTACTTTCCTAAATTTTTTCAAATTTCCGTCTACTTTACGGTTGTAAAATTTCGTACAGGTTTAAGTTTTATATAGAATAAGAAGTCATTTGGCAATCTGAAAATCCTGAAATTCAGGAAAATTCCTGAAAACTTTTACCCATGTATCTGTATCTCTCAGATCAAAATTGGAAAGAAAAAAAAATTATAGCAAAACATTTTACATAAAGAGGATATGACATAATTTTTTTTTTATTTCTGAAAATGATACCTTAAGTTTTAAAAAAAAATGAAACGAGAGTAAATTTTGTCTAGATTTTGCATAGAGGTGTATGTATAGGCATACTACACAATATTTATTTTTCAATTCTTCATAGTGACCATTTGGGTGTGACTCCCTTAAAGTTACCGGTAGATAATATATACTGATACTTGAAGGCAATGGATCTAAGTCTTGAACGGTATAATAATATTACTTGGGTCAAATTTTTTACTTTAGCCACTTTAGCTGTGCAAAGCCATGTTATTTACCAATAAATTAGAAATGTGTCCAGAGGACACTGATGCCCCACCCATTGCATTTTCCAAACAAAGGTCAACACCCAGGTGCACAAGTCATGTCCTGAGTAATATATCCATGAATTTTTAAGTCTGTAGTACAAATACTTTAAGATTACCTTGCGTCACATGCATAAAATTCCATGCTTTTCAAAAACAAAGGTCCATAACTTCAACAATGGTTCTATGATAATGAAAATACCAAGGTGCGCAAGTTCATGTCCTGAATAATATATTCATGAAGTTTTAGGTCTGTAGTACAAATACTTTTGGAGTTATGCGTGTCACAAAGTTTCAGGATGGATGGACGGATAACTATATGCCCCCTCGCCCATTTTTGATGGGGGCATAAAAACACATCCATGTTTTATATGGTGCTACCTACAATATTTTATGCAGTATGCTGCAAGGCTAATTTGCGAGTTTCAAAAGCAGCTAGAGGACTTAGTAATATTAAAATTTCATTTCAATATACCTATAAAAATAAATAAATGAAATGGAAAGGTTAAGAAAATATCACACATAAATAAGAGTAACTGATAAGGTTATTATTTCCTTGGCACAATGCAGTAATTAAGTACATTTATATTTTAGTGCTCTATTTAAAAACAACACCACCACATTGGCTTATATTTGTAATAGATTTAAAATACATTGATTAAACTATTTTTATGCATTTGTAACATTTCAAATTTGCTCATTTTTATTTTCATTTAAATATGTACTTATATCTTAAAAATTGTAGGAGAGAGAGTGGGAAAATGTGCTTATTAATGTCAAATTAAGGAGAATGTGACAAGATTTTTCTTTAATAAAAAAAAAAATAGAGATACCTGGTAAAAGCATTAAACAACCTGTTGGGCTTCAATCTACATCTGTGACATTCAGGTGCTTAATTGTTATATACACAAAATAATGCTGAAAGTGTCCAACTGATTCGGATTAAAGCCACTATGTGATGTTGCCATGTGAAAGAGGATGCTCTATCAGTAGGGGGTATCGGAAACATCAGGGGCCTGGTGACTGGTCTGACTGACTGAATCATGATACCAACATGGCAACTGTGGCCGAGGGGAAATAGTCACTGACTTATTGTCACTTAGCACCTTACCCGTTTGTGTCTGAAGCCCAGCAGGGTCAGCTTGGAAGCCTTCCAGCAGGTTAGTGGTTCTCACCAGGTGCTTTGTGAATATGGAATCTTCCTCTGACTGTTACTAGCTAGATATCTCTATATGACTGAAATACTGTCACAGCTTGGTAACAACATCATAACACATTGCAACCCTGTCTGCCATGAGAGAAGCAGCCTAAATTTAAGGCATTTTAAGCTCAAGCAGCTTTGCACTCGGCTGGCCTACAGATTATCTAAGCAGGGCACAGGTGGCCGAATGATTAGAGCATCCACCTTGGGGTGGAAGGTTGTGGATTTGATCCCCGGCTGCGACATACCAAAGTCATAAAAAAATGGTCCTGGTATAGGTCCCTTGCTTGGTGCTCAGCATATAAGGGTAGTTCCAGAACTGGTTGTCCCGATGTCAGGATAATGTGACTTACATGAGTGTGGTATCATAAGCCACATGCCTACAGTATGATACTGCAGTGTGGCAGCACTATTATATCTGTCCAAGTAGACATTGTCTCCAAATGACTGAAATACTGTCAATGGGACATAAAACCCAACAAACATTACCATGTCCACTAGCTGGTAGTATAATTATAGACTTCAGACTGTAAAATTGTTACCGATTTGAATTTCTTGCCCATCCCCGGCACCACTGAGAAGGATGAGTATTTAACTTACACCAATCAAAGCACTAGTGTGAAAATAAAATCAGAACAATAATGGATGAAGTATAGGTGAATTGTAAAATTATTGCATGACAAAACTATGTGTAGAGTAAAACCAATTGTACTGGATAATGAAAACATGTGATCATTATAAGCAGTGACGTCGGTCCAATTCTCAGCCAATGAGAGCGCCACCCCCTTGTCCAGCGCTGCTGCTACATGTAGTAGGTTGCTCAATATTGAATGTCCCGTCATTCTCTGATGGACCCTTGTAAACAGAAAGGACATCATCTTCTTTCAAAAATTTACATAAACTGATCTGTAAAACTTATTTCTTTATAATTCTTTGTGAAAACAAATATTCATTAATTATCTTCTTTTCGTGTTCCTGGGTTGGATCCATACTTTAAGAAAGTTCACAACAGTTTCTTGTCTTCGATGGAGTTTATGGGAGGATCCAGCCATTTATCAGTGGGGGTGGGGGTTAACAGTTTCTGAAGGGGGTTAAGGGTGAAACAAACTCGACCCAACCCAGAATTGAACTCGATCCGCTGGTGTGAAAGTCCAATGCTCTAACCACTGAGCAAAAGGGTCAACTCCCTGATGCAGTTGTCAGAGATTGTATTAATACCTGTGACGACCCATCGTCATGACTTTAAACTGGGCCATTTGGTAAAATCTATGGCACTGTCGTACCTTTCCGTTTGGTAATAGGGAATAATGTACCTTTGAATGTTTCAATTGATGGCAGTTGAATTTTAGTAAACTAACAATACAAAAATTGTTTGGCTTGATGTAGAATAGATAAAATGCATTTATCTTGATTGCATAGCCTTAGGGCATGAATTAAAGTATACTAATTAAAGAACTTAACATCTGGGTTCAAGAATTGTTAGTTGTTTATCATTCATCTAATTTTGCTTTTATATAATACCTGATAATATATAGCACTTTTGTGGATAAGGGCTGACCAAAATAATAATATTATTTCTTGGTATTTTCTTTTATTGTAAATCATAGGCAATACTAACATGCCCCACCGTGTCAATTAAGACCCATCAGATTTAATTAAGAGTGAACTTGTTTTGAAGTGTGCGCAAAATGGTCAAAATGCATTTCCCAGGCGTGCAAGGATAAAAGTGAAGAATTTAAATAAACGGGAAAAACATTCCATGTTGTCAACAAGTTGTTGTAGATCTAAGTGGAACAGACTCACGTCCTAGAGCATTTTTTGTTTCGCTTGCTAAATATTTCTTGAAAAACATAACAAACTTAAAATGTTTTTTTTCTTGATTAAAATAAAATAAAAATTTGATGACAAAAAATCGATATGCCTAAATGTCTTAAATTTTGAGTGTAATAGATATGCCGTAGGAAGGATCAACAATTTACAAAAATATGGCTTCTTTTTGTGACTAAAACTACAGATCTAAGCAAAGGAAAAATGACATGTGGAATGAAAAAAGGCCACAAAATTTTTATTGAAAACTACGGGTTTTTTGTTTTGTTTTGTTTTGTTTTTATCTATATGATAAATAGAGATGAAGAGATGAATCAGTAACCCACGTTCATCCTTCTTATCCGGATCCGCTATTTACACATAGACACCGCATGCTAAACCTTTAATTTCTGTTACATGTATTGTTATTGGTAAGTTGACAGGTGAATTATCCAATCAGAATTGTTGTCAGCAAATCAGCCTATCTTAGTTGACGGAAGTACACGACAGCAGAGGTAAAACATTACATATGTTGCTTTATTACGCGTGATTTACACAGTTTACTTGGATATATTTCATTCAGGTTGTTTGCTGTTTTCAGATTTGCTCTATTTTTGTTTGCTTTTAATTTAAGTACATTGAGATTACGGATAAAAAGAAATATTTAAAAATAAATTATGAAATTCATAAGTTGGGATTCATTTTCACATGAAGATGGTACCGACGAACGTAACGTTGCAATTGCTTTTTACATTACGTGAGAGATTTCTAAGTGAACACGTGTGATATACCAGTCCAATCAACGAGAGGTTTAACGTTTGAGTGCATTTGGAATTCATCATCATTATGTTTATCATTCTCCATTTCTGATATTCACACGGTAGTGGGGTCCTACTAAATTACGCCATCCAGGATTATACGCCATCTATACGCCATCCAGGGTTCTATGGCGCCACCCGCTTTATTACTGGTCGTATAGGTATAAAATTTCACCAGTAGCTTTGTAATAGCCTTTTACATCATATGTGCAAATTTCATTGATATATTTTATTTTTTTTATGCTTAAATCCAGTTTCAAAATTCACTTAAAGATCTCGCCGGGTGGGGTCTTGACGCCGTCCGGGGAATGAAGACGCCACCCGTGTTATTTCAAGTCGTATTTGTATGAAATTTCACAAGTTGTTCTGGAATATCATTTTACAACATCTGTGCAAATTTCATTCGAAAATTTTATGTTTTTATTGCATAATACCCTTATTCCTGTTTCCCTCGATCTCGCGGATCTCGCACCTGTAAACTTGGTACGGTGCTATTATGCGGGTACCAAATCCGGGGGGCCGCCGTGGCCGAGCGGTTACAGTCGTGGACTACAAATCTCTCAGCCCCTCACCGCTGTGGGTTCGAATCCCGGTAGGGACTTCGGATTTTTCATGTGAGGAAGCCTTCCAGCTGGCTTGCGGTAGGTCGGTGGTTCTACCCGGGTACCTCTGTGTACTCGGGGTCTTCCTCCACCTGTAATTAGCTGGACGTCGCTATATGATTGAAATACTATCGCAGCGACGGTAAACCCCAATACAACAACAACAACAACAACAACAACCAAATCCGGATCTAGGGGAATCTAGTGTGTTCGTGCCTACCGGTTTATTTTAAATAAGAAAAATAATTTAAAAAAAAAATAAAAAAAATAAGAAACTATAACATGTGTTAAATTCATTAAATTCATTTAAATTATGTTTCAAATCACCACCTATACTACGGCGGTCAGACTCAAGTAGGAATATACGCTACTTTATAGTACCACCGCGCCACCCGTGTTTTTTTCTACTCAAGTATCTTTAAATAAGAAAAATAATTAAAAAATTTTTAAGGAACTATAACATGTGTTAAATTCATTTAAATTATGTTTAAATTATTTTTTTTAAATCTCACCCTACACCACGGCGGTCAGACTCAAGTAGGAATATAAGCTACCATAGGAACACCGCGTCATCCGGGTTTCTATTGGTCATATCAATATTGAAATTTGCCAAAACATAGAGAAGACTATATCCTAAAGTGTGTGAAAAAAATATAAGTTCAACCTTTTTTTTTTTTCTTTTTTTTTTGTTTTATACATATACCACGGCGGTCAGAATATTCACTACTCCAGTATCATCGAGCCACCCGGGATTTTACTGGTCATATTTATAGGAAATCTGACCAATTCATAGAAAAGACTATGAACTAAAACATGTGTAAATTTCGTTTCAAATTGTGCATTTTAATTATTTTTAAAAACTCCACTTTTACCACGGCGGCCAGACTCGAATAGGAATATACGCTTCTTATATATTATTACCGCGCCACCTGGGTTTTTACTAGTCATAAGAAATACAATGTATTAACAATTCATAGCAAAAAACTTTGACCTAAAACACGTGTAAATGTCATTTCAAAATGTTATCTTTTAGAGCAATTTTTTTTTATCCAACCCTTTACACCGGCGGTCAGACTCAAATAGGACTATTCACTATGCCAGTATCATCGCGCCACCCGGGTTATTAATGGTCGTATTTATAAATCTTACCAATTAATAGAGAAGACTATATCTTAAAATGTGTGTAAATGTCATTTCAAATTTTACTCTAGTATTGCATTTTTCATATCGCACCCGGACGCCGGTAAGACTCTAATTGGAATATACTTTACCCTATAGTTTCACCGCGCCACCCGGGTTTCTACTGGTCATATTAACATAAATACTTGCCAAATCAAAGAGACTACTCGAACAATGTGTGTAACTTTAATTTCAAACTTTCATTCTTTTAGCGCATTTTTTTTTTCATATCGCACACGCTACTCTATATTATCATCGTGCCTCTCGTGTTATGAATTGTCATATTTATAAGAAATCTTTCAAACTCATATCATCGCGCCATCCGGGTCATTAAAAGTCATATGAACATAAATACTTACCAAATCAATTAGATTCTAAATTGTGTGTAAATGTCATTTCAAAATTCATTCGTTTATCGCACATATCGTACCGTATACGACGCCGGTAAATTGGAATATCCGCGACTCTATATTATCATCGCGCCACCCGGTCATATTTATCAGATATCAAAATTCATAAATCTAATTCATAGAGAATACTTTATTTAAAAATGTTAGTAACTTTCGTTTCAATATGTTATTCGTTTAGGGCATTTTAAAGATTTTCATGTCGCATTCTATACGACGCCGGTAAAACTCTAATTGGAATATAAGCTACTCTGTAGTATGATCGCGCCACCTGGGTTATTAAAAGTCATATCAACATAAATACTTGCCAAATCAAAGAGAATACCCGATTATAAATTGTGTGTACTTTTTTTTTTTTCCAAATTCCATTATTTTAGCACAGTTTAAGGGATTTCATATCGCACCCTATACGACACCTGTAAGATTCTAATATGAATGTACGCTACCCAGTATTATCATCGCGCCACCCGGGTTTCTACTGGTCATATTACCATGAAAACTTACCAATTCATGGAAAAGGTACTAATAAATAATGTGTGTAAATTTCATTTCCAAATTTTTATTCTTCTTCCGCAATTTAAGGATTTTTCATATCGCACCCTATGCGACGCCCGTAAGACTAGTTAGTAAGACCTTACCCCGTAGTATCATCACGCCACCCGGCTTTCTACCGGTCATATTAACATGAAAACTTACCAATTGATGAAGAAGGTTATAATAAATAATGTTTGTAAATTTCAATTCCAACTTTCTATTCTTTATACGCAATTTAAGGATATTTCATATCGCCCCCCTTTACGACACCTGTAAGACTCGACTTAGTAATACGCTACCCTGCAGTATCATCGCGCCACCGGGGTTTCTACTGGTCATATTACCATGAAAACTTACCAATTGATAAAAAAGGTTATAATAAACATTGTTTGTAAATTTCATTTCCAAATTTTTATTCTTTATGCGCAATTTAAGGATTTTTCATATAGCACCCTATGCGACGCCCATAAGACTCTAGTTAGTAATTCGCTACCCCGTAGTATCATCGCGCCACCCGGGTTTCTACTAATCATATTAACATGAAAACTTACCAATTCATGGTATTGGTACTAATAAATACTGGGTGTTAATTTCATTCACAAATTTCTATTCTTTATGCGCAATTTGAGGATTTTTCATATCGCACCCTATACGACACCTGTAAGACTCTAGTTAGTAATTCGCTACCCCGTAGTATCATCGCGCCACCCGGGTTTCTACTGGTCATATCAGCACGAAAACTTACCAATTCATGGAAAAGGTACAAATAAATAACGTGTGTAAATTTCATTTCCAAATTTTTATTCTTTATGCGCAATTTGAGGATTTTTTCATATCGCACCCTATACGACACCTGTAAGACTCTAGTTAGTAATTCGCTACCCCGTAGTATCATCGCGCCACCCGGGTTTCTACTGGTCATATCAGCACGAAAACTTACCAATTCATGGAAAAGGTACAAATAAATAACGTGTGTAAATTTCATTTCCAAATTTTTATTCTTTATGCGCAATTTGAGGATTTTTTCAAATCGCACCCTATACGACACCTGTAAGACTCTAGTTAGTAATTCGCTACCCCGTAGTATCATCGCGCCACCCGGGTTTCTACTGGTCATATCAGCACGAAAACTTACCAATTCATGGAAAAGGTACAAATAAATAACGTGTGTAAATTTCATTTCCAAATTTTTTATTCTTTATGCGCAATTTGAGGATTTTTTCATATCGCACCCTATACGACACCTGTAAGACTCTAGTTAGTAATTCGCTACCCCGTAGTATCATCGCGCCACCCGGGTTTCTACCGGTCATATCAGCACGAAAACTTACCAATTCATGGAAAAGGTACAAATAAATAACGTGTGTAAATTTCATTTCCAAATTTTTTATTCTTTATGCGCAATTTGAGGATTTTTTCATATCGCACCCTATACGACACCTGTAAGACTCTAGTTAGTAATTCGCTACCCCGTAGTATCATCACGCCACCCGGCTTTCTACCGGTCATATTAACATGAAAACTTACAAATTGTGAATTAATAAAAATTTTTTAAGGATTTTTCATATCGCACCCTATGCGACGCCCGTAAGACTCTAGTTAGTAATTCGCTACCCCGTAGTATCATCGCAATGTACCAATGCATAAAGAAGGTATTAATAAATAATGTGTGTAAATTTCAATTCCAAATGTCTCTTCTTTATTCGCAATTTAAGGATTTTTCATATATTTCTTATACGCGCTTATTTGTCGTTTTTTATTCTATTCTATTTAAGATTTATCTCACACTATTGTGATATTTGTCCAGTCAAAACTGGTTCATATAATACACAAAACAGGAAGAACGGTCCGTGCGATAAAAGGAGCATGTCGAATGTATTAATACCTCCTATGAATAAAAGACTATGATGCCATGCATACTAATAAGTCCTTAGGGTAAACTCAAAACCAATATTCTACTTTGTATTGTACTTCGAAATTACAATATCAATGAAGGTGGATAAATATTAGACTCTTAATTCTAATAAAACCAGTCTAAGTGTGTCAGTCTGCTTGTCCCTTATTTTGGCAATAATTTGAGTACTACTTGACCCAATCAAACCCTCGGGTCCTGTTTAGCCACCTGCTGGGTCCAGACTGATAACACAGATAAAAGCGGCCCCATAAAAGGGAACTTCACATATCGCACCACCGGGGTTTTATTGACCATATCAATATGAACTTGGAATAGCAATATCCTAAAACCAGTATGAATTTCGTATTAAAAAAATAATCGTTTGTAAAACCTCACCGTATACCACGGTAATTTGCTTTATTTCAAGTATTTCAGCAATACACATCTCAGACCGTTATTTGCGGACAAGCAATACCCTCGCTCTCACAGGCACACTTACTCCCTCGTGGTGCGATATCACGCTGGGGCACCCATCAACCACCTGGAAAAAATTACGCAACAATTACCGTCTCGTGGAGTAAGACTGAAATTGACAGTTGTCAATAAGTTGTTAATAAGTTGAGTGCGTTATTGTTTAAAAGTGTTTTCAAAATTTTCAGACTATGCTTGCACAAAAGGTAAAAGAGTAATTAATTAAGTCTATATACGAATCTATATATGAACAAATTGCAAGGTTTGGATGATGGAGTTACATATCATAAAATAAGCAAGATCAATTATTCATTTCACATAAACGTAATAAAAGATAACATAAGATAACATACCCATGTCTGGTCTGGTGGCTGCCTTCTGAATCACCGTAAATACCGACATATCGCGTCTCTTGCTATATGCCTGTTTTTAGCATTGTGCAATCACACATCTACCACTACTTCTTCAGGATTTTACCCATAGACAGAGAAAATATGCGTTTGACGGGATATACACAACGAAGAAAAGAAAAAACGTATAACTCTCAGTAATACCAGGCTCAACGACGTGGACGTGGTTCTACCATGAGCCCATTTTTTTTTTTAGTTTTTTAATTAACACATTATTTTTTTTTTTTTTTTTTTTTTTTTTTTTTATTTTAGGTCGAAATTTTGATATCCTTCAACTTAACCAAGACAATTTCATTCAAACACAGCACATGTGACTGCAACATCCGAGATATTACATTCGCGATCTGCGAATGTTGCAGAAAAAATGCTCCGACAACCAGGACCTCACCATGCTTTCACACAACGAGTTAGCACATAGGACAAAACATTTGGGGGATGTGGATATTGAAGAAAACGAATGCTTTAACCTAAACACAGCATTATTATATAACATTTTCTTGCACCTTTGAGGTTGTGTACAAGAAGAATGCTTTTGCACATCCAAAAACAAATACAGCACTATTTTTAAAAAACAAACACAGTACATCTGCCTACAACACCCGAGATTTGGAAAAAAATTTAAAACATATTCTCACATACACAGCACATCTGCCCCCGGGAATGATGATTTCACACAAAACAAATACAGCATAACATCGATTGGTTAACATATTTTAATGCACCATCCGATTTGCGGATATTGCATTAAAATATGACGTTTCCTGTAGCGTACATTCTTGCAAGAGAGTTCAATGGAAACAGTCCCCATTAATGCTCTGAAGAAGAATATTTAGGAAACGGTTGAAGAACAGTAGGTTAAGTTATTTTTTGCCTTTTCGCGAGAGTAGTTGTTTTAGAGTTCCTAACGCGTTTTACTTGTCCTGGTTTTCTAGCAAGTTTTGCAGCAAATGTTATGGTGAGTGAGCCATCAGACGAAGTTACGACATTCAATTGATCTTGTTTAAATTTTATGAAACGATTGAGAATTTTTATACGCGATGACTCATTCATGGCCAACCACTCGTTATTAGATACTTTGAGGGACCGTGCGTGATTTGCTAGTTCAAAATTTCCTCGGTTGTGTAGTGAACCTCGAATGTCGATTAATTGATGTTCATCTATTTCACGTAACCTTTCTATTAAATGTGGAAGTTTAGAGACATGCCAGTTTCCTTCAAGTTTTATTTTGTGGTTCATGCTTTCGCAGTTATTATTTTTCCAGAACAGGGGTATACATGGCCGATCAAGCTTAGGTTTATATACATTGGAGAGTAATAATGGTAGCAGTCTATCTTTTAGGTAGGTTCCACAAACATCAAAGTATTCCGTTATCAATTCCTGTTCCTTTTCCATAAACTCAACACGGTCCCTACTAGTTAAAATTCCAGTCTTACCGAAAAGCTTTGAATTTAATTTTTTTTAATACTTTCATCGACCCCCAATTTATGCAAATTCCTATTTGAATTTTCCTCCAGATGCCTAGTACAGAGGATATGAGTTGAAGACGGGAAAAAGGTTTTAATAGCATTTAACAACGCACGTTCTTCATCGGTACCAAAAATAATTCTTTCCGTCGGAAAATCAACCCCTAAAATAGACCTTATCTTCCCTAAAAAATCGCAGTAGGAAGCATACGTACCCTCCCAGTGAATAAACACAGGCCCCAGAATTATAGGAGATGTGCTTGTGCCCTTCCTAACAATATTATCGTTTTGAAAAACTAAACTGATCACATAACAGGCACCTAAGTTAAAAGTACGGTCAATGCCGAGAACATTTCCATTCATTATAGCATTTTTCATTAAATCTACTTGACTATCCGAATAACACATGATGTTCGGGGTTTTTTGATTGTCACTTGCTGTAACGGACCGAATAAAAGGATTTTTCTGAAGTTCATTTAAAATAAGTTGCACCTCGTCGGCAGAATTATTTAAGTATTGATGTTTGAGTTCTTTAGCGTTATGGTAATATTTGGCATTGTAAATAACCCGGTCCTTAATTGGATTTTCAGGGTCTATCTTATTAACTTCTTTCCTAATTTGTATTGGATTTATATTATGTTCAATGCCATTAAGAATTGCCGACATTTGTTGATCATTAGTTCGTACGTATTCGGAAGACGTACTCTTCGCATTTCCGTGGGCACAAGCACCCGGGAATTTCCCTACGTATTCAAAGATTTGAACGTCTTTTGAGTTTGGTAGGTTTTTAAACCAACTAACTCGCCGTTGATAACATTTATCTGACTTCAGTTTTGAATAGTATCTTTTTAAAATAACAATTTCATCGCTCTGGGGCTGTGGGTTAAGTGGAATAAATTGATTGTTTTTTTTTTCAAACAGTATATGCCGTTTTTTTTTCTCTACATTTAATAACAACTGTGGTATCGGGCCACTTGGCAATCAACCGAAATACATGCTTCGGATTCGGGGGTATGTAGTTATTTTTCTGTTGAATCTTCTGCTTTTTTATATTTTAGTTTAAATATTATATAACTATTCATTTTTTTTCTATTTCATACCTCATTCACCTGTTGACCCTAATTGCCGATAAATAATTTCAACAAAACGCGTACAAGTGCTCAGAGAGCTGACACTCTTTTCTTATCTCGGTTGATGCACCTTCAAGATAATAAAAGTCACCCCGCTGAGAGGCTGAGAGTTCACTGTAGGACCCCTATCTGTATTGCACGCATACCCGTGATAAACGGTATATCACGAACTTGGTACTGCACCATTTCGTCATATCAGTGAGAATATGCACAGGCACATATGTAGCAATATTTGAATGCATTATAAATGCCACAACCAATGTTCTCTCAATCGCTTATTCATTTCGATTACAGAACTGTTAAATCTCACTTTAGATAAAGTAGCTTCAAACTCCGTATTCTTGTTATACGCACAGTAATTTTATATTTGATACTACTAATGCACATATATAGCATGAAGTGTTATGTCGTTGAGTTACAATAGTGTATATGATTTTGCAGGGATGTCGCAATCCGGTTATGACTTGCATATCTTGCATTCTCATTTATAACATTCCACTGGCTGGTGTTTTACTGATATTAAGGAACACGTTTCGTTTTTGACCCTCTTTATTCAATGACATTACACAAGGGGCGATTAATAGGATCATTTTTTTAAATCTGTTTCATTGTTGGGTTTAACGTCCCGCCGACGGTAGTCTTGAGTTATATATATATAGTGCTGACATACTGTAGTATCACGCTGTAGACATGTGGTATGATACCACATCCGTCACATTATCCTGGCACCTAACAAACCAGTCCTGCAATTATCCTGATATGCTGAGCGCAAAGCTAAAGGAGCTTTCTTCCGTCGTACTTCGTCTCCCATGGCAGTCATGAAATACGCGTATGAGGAAAATCTCCATAAATGCTATTTTAGGTTGTGTGTGTGTGTTTTTGTTTTGTTTGTTTTTTCCTAATTTTGATTGAAATAAAAGTATGATCGGTTGGAACGTAAATACTTACTTAAATACCTAATGCGCAAACTAGAGCCATTCTTGTACGATACCGGTGAACATATATTGGTGTATCGTTTTTACTTATTAGGAACTTTCTGGCGTGGTATCTGTGCGAGTTTAGAAAAAAAAGTGACTCTAAATACATTTATTCCCATGAAATCTAAACACTTCTTAAATTGACTGTTTAAATTATCATTTTAATACATGACCTGGGATTAATACGGTTTGCACGAAAAAACATGCCCAGCGTATTTCCATGGTCTACCGTGGTATCGAAGCACACACACACACACACACACCCACACACATAATAAAAAATGATGAAAAATATTAATCTGACGAGGAACAACCTGGCTGGTGCGACGATACCGGGGTAGTGTATATTCCGATTGAGTCGTACCAGCGTTGTATTGATGGGGATTATAACAATAACAATGATTAAAAATAATAAATTTTGAATTGAAAATAACACACAATTCTTCTACATGAATTGGTAAGATTTCATATAAATATGACCAGTAAAAACCCGGGTGGCACGATGATATTGGAGTCGTGTATATTTATATTGAAGTCTTACCGCCGTGGTATCGGAGGTGATTTCAAGAAATAAACGAATACATTTTAAATGAAATTAACACCCATTTTACGAAATGGTCAAATTTCATTGATTTTTTTTTTTTTTTTTTTTTGATGGCACGATGATATTGGAGTCGTGTATATTTATATTGAAGTCTTACCGCCGTGGTATCGGAGGTGATTTTAAGAAATAAACGAATACATTTTTAATGAAATTAACACCCATTTTAAGAAATGGTCATCTCTATGAATTAGTAAGTTATCATGAAAATATGACCATTCATAACCCGGGTGCCGCGATGATTACCTATTAATGAGTAGTCTATATTCCTATTTGAGATTGACCGCCGTGGTATAGGGGGTGGGAATTAAAAAAATAATTTAATTGCATTCCACAAAAAAAAAAAAATGAAACAGAATGTACACGTATTTTAGGTTATAGTCGTTTCTAAGGATTGGCCTATTTTCATATTGATACATTGTATCACGGACCTATGGTATATAGGTCCGTGATTGTATATTTATTTTATAACAAAACACGGGTGGCGCGATGGTACTCTAAAGTAGCGTATATTCCTACTTGAGTCTGACCGCCGTAGTATAGGTGGTGATTTTAAACATAATTTAAATGAATTTAACACATGTTATAGTTTCTTAATTTTTTCTTAATTATTTTTCTTATTTAAAGATACTTGAGTAGAAAAAAACACGGGTGGCGCGGTGGTACTATAAAGTAGCGTATATTCCTACTTGAGTCTGACCGCCGTAGTATAGGTGGTGATTTGAAGCATAATTTAAATGAATTTAACACATGTTATAGTTTCTTATTTTTTTTTTAATTATTTTTCTTATTTAAAATAAACCGGTAGGCACGAACACACTAGATTCCCCTAGATCCGGCTTTGGTACCCGCATAATAGCACCGTACCAAGTTTACAGGTGCGAGATCCGCGAGATCGAGGGAAACAGGAATAAGGGTATTATGCAATAAAAACATAAAATTTTCGAATGAAATTTGCACAGATGTTGTAAAATGATATTCCAGAACAACTTGTGAAATTTCATACAAATACGACTTGAAATAACACGGGTGGCGTCTTCATTCCCCGGACGGCGTCAAGACCCCCACCCGGCGAGATCTTTAAGTGAATTTTGAAACTGGATTTAAGCATCAAAAAAATAAAATATATCAATGAAATTTGCACATATGATGTAAAAGGCCATTACAAAGCTACTGGTGAAATTTTATACCAATACGACCAGTAATAAAGCGGGTGGCGCCATAGAACCCTGGATGGCGTATAGATGGCGTATAATCCCTGGATGGCGTAATTTAGTAGGACCGCGGTAGGATGGTTGACAACCAGTTTTCGGGGTATAACAAGTTTTCGGGGTATTTTACTTTTACACCGTTTGCGCGTGAGAGCGTGATATGACGAGTTGTTTTCTCTGTCCCATATGATCAAAACAAATGTCAACCATGCTCTAATATTCAAATTAAGACATCATGTGACTTCTTGTGTAAATTCTGGACAATGTTTAGGATGCACGTCCATTTCATTAAAATCTTGAACTCATATTTATTGTAGATTAAACTCATCTGAATTATTTAAATTGACATATTTTCAAACAAAAATCCATTTATAGTTTTTATTTAAGTTAATACAACTTACAGGTTTAGTATTTTGCGCAGTCAGCAAACTAAATGTTATCAATTACCCGGATAATAAGTCACATGATGGCTTAATTTGAATAAAAAATGGCGGATATTTGTTATGAATTCTAAGGGGTTGGAATAGCTTGTGCGAGAAGCTTTTTAAGGTGTGTAAAGTATATATGTTTTGTGACGAATATGTGTAAAAATGTTTTAATTATCCATATGTGTCATCAATGGTAACTGTCATTAAGTTTAAAATGAAAAAAAATGATCGTCGAAGGGGGTGGGTGCAAGGTCAGCAGTTTTCCCGGATAAAGTTGCAAATTTTTCCGACCGTGGATGCTAATCAGAAAAAAAATAACCAAATCAGCATCTCAGACGAAATAAAGGCTCTATAAATATCAAATAATAACAGCATTAATTCCCTGAAATGGAATTTTGATGCATATTTAACTAACAGAGTTTGTTGAGCTTAATTTGAAAATACCCCGAAAACTTGTTAGTAACTTTTTATGTATCACCTTGACCAATGAACGCTGCTCTGTTTTGATCGAGATGAATTTAAGATCGCAAATGTGAACAGGGAGTGACAAAATTTATTGTTGCACCCCTTTATTCTAATTAAATGAAAATTTTAATGATATTTGATATGCAAATATGGATCGATCTCGTTAGTACCCCTAAAACTTGTTAGACCATCATACTGGAAATGATACTCCTATGTCTAAACATGTAGGCTTGAAAACAAAGGCTTGTTAAGTAGATTAGCGACATGATATTTTGGTACTGGTTGTCACGCCTCTGTGTAGGGGATATCGCCAAAATGAAAGTAGAACGATATCTCAAATTATGGGTACACATATGTGGACTAGAAATGATAGACCTTTGTCTAAAACATGTAGGCTTAAAACAAAGGCTTGTTAAGTAGATTAGTACTATGGTTAAAATACCAATCATTGATCAGTTAGATTGAAAACAGCAATATAGTATTTAAACTGCATACCTTTTGAGTCACATGCTTGCAACATCATACTTGGGCACTTAAACTTAAACTTGTGTGAACTTGAGCTCTCATGCATGGCTAGAGATATTTACGCAAATTATATAAATCCAAATATCCCTGTCATTATGATGTACTTGAAATTGATTAAGGTGTTTCAGATTTCAGATTAATATGTTAAGGACCTTTGTTGACTTGAACAGTCCCATATCTTGGTTACATTTAGTTTTATACATGTATTTAGAAAGGTGCATTTTCTATGAAAAAGGTTTTTGAAGTGTACATGTATATACATTGAATTCATTTTCTTGTGTAAAATAAGTCATGATTCAGATTCACACTCACTGACATTTAGACAGGTCACAAGTTATACAGTTGAGATATATTGCTTAATTGGTATGTGCCTCGAGCAGTCAGAGTTTTCTGCCCCTACTAAAAAATCTAGACATCTAGGCCTCCAGTCATTTATGTTTAGGGTTAGGGGGCTGAGATGTCTAGTGTGTATTTAATGTAAGCAGGCTTTGATTCATTAATAAACTATCTCAAAGATTGTGCTTGTAGCAGTTTAAACTATCCCAGTCAGTGTCAGGATACATTAGCCAGTGATATATAGAGTGTATTCTCAGAACTCTCCATATCCATTTTATTACATGTATTTTCTATTGTAGATCCTGAAAAAAAAAGCATGTTACTTTTAGGGGCACTAATTATTGGAGTGTCCATATCGGGCATTGTATGTCCACCGGTTGCCCCCAACCCACAGCCTGTGGAAGGAGACTCCCCAGATATGGATGATGTGGTAAGTTTTCTAATCATTTTACTACTCCAACATAACACATCTTTTCTCCCATTGATCCATAGAAAAGCCAGTTTAGACTGATAGAAATTCTCATTCTCATTATTATAACAAATTTATTACATCATCTGAAAGGTACTGATAATGATTCAAAGTGATAAGACTTAACCCTTTCCCTCATATAGACTCATTTTGACGCACTCAGTAGGTACCACATAAATTCTAATCTGCAGAAAACCAGTCAAACCTTACCAAATTTAATTGTAAAATCCTCATAACCAGACCACTGAGGAGCAGCGAACAGTATAAAACCTGATCAGCCTGCAACTCTGAGCTGGCTGGTCTGGTTTTACACTTTTCACATTGGTCTGTTTTCTTTTGACAGCTGCATGTAAGATAGAGATATGTTGGATCTTAAGTTCTTACCTCATTTTGTATACACAAAACTTCTCCCTAGGATTCTGAAAATTGAAGTCCTGGTCAAACTCAAAGATATTTTAAAAGGTTGGAGATTTCCCATAATACTTAATAGAGACTGTCTAAGACACTGTAGTCATTTTCCTAAAATTTGGGGCTATTAAGTGAGACTTAATAGAGCTGAACCATATCCTTACTCTTATTTTGTACTATACAACTTACAAGTCATTAGCCACTTTGTAATGAATCCTTTAACATAATTCTAAAATCTGTCAAGAAATTATCTTCACATGCATTCAAGAAAAACATATTCTGGGTGTAAAAATTCTGCATCATTAAACACTTTTTTAAATGTTTTAATATCAACAACTTCAATGGTTACTTGTAGTTAACTTGTAACAGTTTGTAATGTTTTTAAATGCAAAAAAGTACATCTGCACAGGTACCTGTGGGTAATAGTAAGACAGGTACCCAGGAAAAAAAATTACTTGTTTCAGCCCATACATGATTGATTTTTCCAGTCAGCTTTGGGGAATATTACTTATATTAATAGTGTTTAAGGGAAGTTAGCTTCATACAGTAGGGATTTATTTTAATTCAGGGATTATCAGTTCAGGATGTGATTTTGAGAGATTTGCTGTGTTCTTTGCATAGAATCTTTTGAAATCTGATAAATGAGGGAGAAATGTAAACTAGTCATAGATGGACGTTGACACATTTTCAAATATTATGGCCAATGAATTTTTTTTATCAAGATTATTCTGAAGGATAATTTAGGATTTCCACTGTTTATCCTATTTTATCATTAGTTAGTGTCAATATATTAACCTAACATTGATTGGTCTTGTTTACATGAATTGTAATTGGCTTGACTGTCAAAAATCCAGAAATACAAACCAGTACTTTATATTGGTTTCAACTTAAGTCAGAACAGATTATTGTCATATTGTTGATGGTTTTTATTTAAAAGAATAAGATGATTAACATTCCGTTTAGGAGGATGATGAATGGGAGAGTGTGGTAGAAATAGCAGAGGTAGGTAACACTTGACAGGTTAATATTTGGGCTTATCTTTCCTGGTCTAGACCACCTGCATAAATGTATGATTTTCCCATTTGAAATAAAATGTACACATTTTAACTTGACTAGACTTGTCCTGAGTTTATTTTTTTTAGTTTAGGTATCCAAGATTCCTGATTAGTTATAATCCCAATTATCAATTTATTTTAGTTTTTATTTGTCTTCATTTTTTTCCCATTGGAAGTGTGGTGAATGGTGGTTATGAAAGCTTGATTATGATACTTAGTGTCTCAGTAGATAAAACTTACATGTACATGTACATAACTCTTGTTTTATTTTTAATATTAATTCCTTTTATACAACATTGATATATTTTTAAAATCATTCTTAATCAGACCTTAATAAAAAATACTGGTTAAAATTCAGTTGAGTGAAAATAATGATACAGCATTTCTGCTTTATGAATATATATACATTTTATGAAAAGTTCCTATATTGTAGATGCTTTGTTACTTTCATCAGGTGCATTAGCTGTTTGGTTTGAAAAATTATCAGAAATGAATACAGATTTATAAGTTGGAATTACTAATGTTTTATCAAAGTTCAGAATTATCTTAAGTTAACACTTTACCTCACAAATAAGGTACATTTGATGTGATAGAAAACAAGGCAGACCTAGGTTCTGAAAGGAGACCTATGTTCTTGAAGGAGACCTAGGTTCTGAAAGGAGACCAAGGTTCTGGAAGGATCAGAGTCTTATAAGTGTCATATGCAATTTTATGTTCAACAAATTAATATTCATGATGTTATAAATTTGTATATTAATATTCACGAGGTAAAGGGTTATTAACTTTAGACCCTCAACAGGGTTTTCTGTGTTTTTATGATCTCTTAGCAGCTAAGAAGTAGCAAACAATTTGAAACCTGATCAGTATTTGAGTTGGTTACTTGTAAGCTGATCAGGTTTTATGCTGTTCACATTGGTTATTTCTGAAGAGCTCTTGTTTGGTAAAAAGGTGGTTTTCCTGAAGAGCTCTTGTTTTGTAAAAAAAGTAATTTATATTAATAATCTTTGCTTACAGGGGTTTGGCTTGGAATATGACAGATATTTGAGGGAAGTCGTGATGGCATTGGAAGAGGATGATGCCTTCAGGAAGAAGCTTGAAGAAATGAACATGACAGACATCAAGGTCAGTAATACATGGCCTTGTGGCCTGTAAGCCAATGTCACTATGTATTGCTGGCCCAAGTAAATACATGTAAAAAATGGGACTTGGAAATAGGAAAAAAAAATCTATTTTCAGGTTGTTCTTCTTTAGATATGAATTCTAACATATTTCTATTGCTGATTGAGAAAACACATAACTTGAAATGATACCACTCTTTCATGACATATCTTGAATCTGACTGGTACTTCACACCAAGATTCATACCCAGAGCTCTGTTCTTACTTATACATGTAGCTAGCAGGTCATGATAGTCCTTGCAGTCTTGACTTTGACTTGAACATGGCACCCCTCAGATGTAGGCTAAGGTCATCTGTACTGTATAATCATTAAAGAAATCAGAAAACCTGTTTTAATCAGACAATTTATGAGTAAAGTTGAAAGGAATGTAAAAGGAATTTGGTGAATTTATTACCCAGGAGCTTTCTGTCAGATTACTGGGTAGACTGTTTGTTCATACAATATTGTAGCTTAGATTCTATGCAGTCAGACAAAGTAAAAATCCATTGTGTCATACACCACTAGGGCTTTTTAAGTTTAGTTAATCAATCTTCATTAAGTCATGAAGTTACACTGGATTATTGATGATTTAAAAAGTAAAAATGCTGACTTTGTTGTCATATGGGTCGTATGGACCATGTCCAGTAAGTATGCAGGTACAGAGTGAATCTTAAACCAAGTGATCAAGTTATACAATTTCCTTAGACATTTTCAATCCTATTTTATTGTCATTTGTACATTCAATGGGTTATTCCTGTCATGTTTCAAGTGAGCAATTAAGTTGATGGATTGCACGATGATGGGTTTGTACCGCAAAGCCACGTCAGCTTTGTTTACTTCTCTGTATTGTGAAACTCTACATCTGCAAAGGCAGTTTCATTTGAGTAAATGGACAGATAGTTGTCCTGTAGTCTGTATCATGTATACCATTGTAACATACATTGATATATTGTGAATTAATTTAAATATTGATCATTTTGAAAAGGGGAACAACTCACAATGATTGTGAGGTTTCTCACAACGATTCTGATTCTGAACACTGTAGTCTTTTTCAATGATTCCCAGAAAAGTTGGAGCCCTCCAGTTAATATGTATAAGATAATGATGTGCTTAGAAATTTGGAGTATTTTCCTGAGTCTGGGACTCCAAGTTGGGCAGTGAATGATTTTGGAATGGTTTTTGCATTTTGCATTTTTTCATAAATTAAATGTCAGTGTCACTGTGACATTTTATGAATAAAGAGTGGCTTCTTTGAAACTTTCATTGTGACATTTTCTGTTTAAAAGGGTCTCCTGCTTTTCAAGTAGGGACTTAAACAGATTTGAAAGAGTGAACAGTGAAAAAGAAGTCTTTACAAAGGAGAATAGCACAACCAAACCACAGTTGTCTCAATACTGTTGAGTTGGGGCATTTTCAGTGGGATGGTAGAGTAACTGCTAAAAAGCAACTGTTAGGAATGGTCTCTGGCTGATCAGGTGTTACTGAGGCATTCCCTTAAAGTCTGGTTTCAGTAGTCAATAATATCAGATGTACTATGAAACTAATGCTTATCAGATATAACAACTGCTAATTATGTAGTGGATTGTTGTTAATGAGCATTATCTGTCTTATTGTGTTTCAGCTGTTGTTTAATTAAAATATTGATAAGTTTTTATGACCCTGCATAGATAGATGGGGGGTATTGTTTTTGGCCTGTTTGTTTGTTTGTGCATGCATCTTGATGAGGTCTTCCTGCTTAGAGGTCAAAGGTCAAGGTCACCGTGACCCATAAAAGCAAATAATAATTTAAACCACATTATGAATGTGCTTCCATCTATAAACTCAAAACTTTACATGTGTATGCACCTTGATGAGCTCTACCTGCCAGGTGACCTTGACCTTCAAATGACCTTGACCCCGAAGGTTTAAGGTCCTCACAGGGGCATGGCATTTATTCAAACGTAGCCCTTGATAGTGATGGAATGCCAGTCAAATAAAAAACATGTTAGTGTTGCACAGTTTTTGTATATGCGTATCAATAAAATGAAAACTTTAAATTGTGTAAACCACATGTTTTCTGTAATACTAAAATACTCAGATTATATACCCATGAAATTGATTTCATTGCAGGCTCATCAAAAGGAATTTCAATGAAAAGTCATGATTTTACAGTAAACAAATAAGGCATTGAATGATAGATTAATGATGCATGAGTTAATTTTCTACTCAGTTTTACTTTTATTCTTTATTTGAAAATTAAAATAAACATTTTTTTTGTATTTTTTGTATATTCAAAACAGAAATTAAGAATGCTGTAGTTGATTATGTAGAGCTGCAGTTGAAAATTAAAATGAAAGATACATGGGTAGATAAGAAAGTGTATTTTACATCATAATATTCAAAACAGCTTGGTGTCAGAGTATGAGGTTTTGCTGAACTTATCAGAAACATCCTGAAATTCCCGTTTTATGATGGAATATCCTAAAAAAAATTATGCAAACCAATGAAACAAGTGCTTTTTTGAACTCTTTGTTTGTAAACTAAGATAAGATTGGTCCAAGAAATAGGTCAAAATCCATTTTATGCTGAAAAAACTGAAACCATATCACTGTAACAAGAAATACAAAATTACACATTGTAACTGTGATGGATAATGTATAATTTCTTACTGCTTGCTTCTTTTGATATAGAAATCTATCAAATGCTTATAGACCTGCATTACAGACCTCATAAATATTATTTTTAATCTATAGATAGGGACCCATTTTAGAGTTTTTCTTTTTCTACAATTTTTTTATGCATTTCTGTTTATTTCTTATATTTTCAGAATGGTAAAATAGCCATGCATCTAGACCTTGTTTCCCATCAAATTCGAGAGCGTCTTGATGAAATCAAAAGACAGGAGATCCAACGTTTGCGTATGCTGGCACGTGAAAAAATGAAACAAATGAATGGTATGGAGGTTTTAGAATCTTTAGCGTTGTCCAGAGGTATGTTATAAAAAGCATTTGCAGATTGTGTCCTTGTAGCAGCTTACCTCTCCTGATGCAAGACTCACCTTAGAGCTGTAGATGATGTGTATCGCTAACCTTATAACAATGGCTCAGAGGCAGAACTTTTGTTCCTCTTTTTGCATCTGTGTGACACAGAAATAGAAACTTTTATTCCATGGTTTTTGGTATGTTTTTCTCTAAAAAAAGTGTGTCACATTTGTGAATTATTTGTGTGAGTGTGAAATTTAATTTAATTTCATATAAATGATGAAAATATCATTTTGAAATTTTCTTTTATTTCGAATTTTGGTTATCATGAGTGTGGTTAAAGCATTGTGTATCAAATAAATTTTTATTTCACATTTGTTTCAATAAACAGAATTATTAATCAAACTAAAAGTAGAAGTCTGGTCTAAAGCACTTAAGAGAAAAGAATCAGATAATTCATCATTGTAATACTAAAATTTTGTTTTCATTTATACTAACAGAAACCTATATTTCACAGTGTTTGTGAAATGTGTTTTTTTTTTGTTTTTTTGGTACATATTATAAAGAAAAAATACCCTCTCTGCTTTTCAAGCACTCTGTTTTAGATTTTAAATGAATCTTTTCTTTTTCTTACTTTTACTGTTTATTATAAAAAGAGCAACGCAAATATAACGCAGAATCTGGAAATCATGTAGCAAACAGCCATGTCCATTACATGCATATGTATACACATCTCTCTCCCTTTCTCTTATTAAAAAAAAAGTTCTATAGTAGTTAGGTATAATTATAAGGTTATTCAGGGTTCACCCTGGCTGAAAAAAAGTTTGCGCCACAACTTTCGCCAAACGAGAAAACTTGGAGCCAAATTAAGGAAGTTTGTGCCAAATTTAGTGCCAATGGCTCAAATATATATTTTTATTATGTTAATTTTTTCTCCCTTTAAAAACAGGTACCATATGTATTAAATTGTATTACCAGGTATATTCAAACTACTCACACACACATTCACTCAGGATATAATATTTAATTAAAGAGATGTTATTTATTTAATAATTGTAAATTTTATGAAGGGAGGAAGAAAAACTTTAAATTATTATGCAATTGATTTGTTTCCCTTTTGATCTTTCTACCTGCAATAACTGAAAAACCTCAAAAATAAAACAAATAAGAGAAAAAAATGTTTTAGAACTTTGTCTTAGTAGTGGAAATATTTTTCAATGGAAAAAAACATTGATAGAAAGAAAACTCGGTGCAGCAAAACTAGTCAGCCTTGTGACCAAACTTAGCCAAGTCAAGAACTACTTGAATATATCAAAATCTCAAACTAAACCTCTACGATTATTGCATTTCATACTTCAATATGTTTTACTTACAAAGACTAATTTACATGAAACTGATCATGGCTGGATCTGTAAATTAGCAGCCGACATGTCAAAATCAGCTGATCAAACACTGTCCCAGAATTTGCAATTTGCTATTTGCCAAAGTAAGTGAGGTCACATGCCCTCTGGTCATTTACTGCAGCATGATTACGTAATCGATGAATGGATAAGAATATTCTTTTGTCACCTGCTGTGACAAACAACAGACCCATCATTAAGATTACACGATAACGGTAAACACGCTTGAGTAAACTGATTGGTGATCCGCTTTTCATTGCGGTTAATATGCGGAAAATGAAAAATCGGGAACCAAGCAAAAACACAAGTTTATTATGCGGCGCCAATTATGAAAAATAAGGCGTCATAACCTTTCGCCATTTCAATTTTTTTGGAGCCAGATTTTTTTTTCTGGCGCCATTGGCGACAATGGCGATGGCCAGCGGGAACCCTGGGTTATTGTTATTATATCCTCATGTTTTATTTGGAAAATTGTTTTTTCATCAAATATGTTTATTTTCTTTTATTTTTAGTTCATTGGGTAATTTCCTCTTTTATTTTCACCTATTATTTCCATTAATACTCTTTTTTAGTTACTGAAATTGGGAAGCCCATTGCTTTTAGACAAACCAGACCTACATATTGTTATAAATATGGTGTTGAGATTGATGTGGTTGTTTGGTAAAGGGTTGTGTTTTACAGTACACATTTTAGAATCACAATACTGACTTAGATATACAATGTAGATCCATGATAACATATTCCAATGTTGGACCCCAAGTCCATATTTTGTGGTTTGTTTTAGGTGCATTTTGACTTGTTGTCGTTTGCTTCAGAATATTGCAGTATCTAGACTTTAACCCTAAAAAGAGCATGGTGAATGCTGTAGATAGCATCAACAGCATCAGCTTTAGCTTGTACTGTTAATAATTGAACGTTTTTCAGTCATCATAAAAGTCAGTGACAGTGCTTTGTACAATCAGCTCTGATATTTAATAAGGCACAATTTTGAAACTACTT
>CM037788.1:60757081-60803013 GCA_021229015.1 Solen grandis | reverse complement strand
GGTGATATTATAATACAGATATTACAAAATATTAAAAAAAATGGCTTGGGAAGAAAGTATGGTTATCTTTAGATAAATATTTTACTTCAGCCTAACCGAAACCATCTCCTGAAAGGAAGAGACTCTTTTGTGTAAGTAAATTTTATGTTCAACGCTTCATGCTTATTGCATTTAAAATTCGTTAATTTATAACTGTGTTGAAATTGTAATAACATTAATTCATAATCATTTTAACAAAACATTTACAATGTGTTGAAAAAAGATAACACCCAAATGAACCAAAACGGACTCAATATTAGAGTTGAGCTTTTTTAAAAATATAATCTAAATATGCATTGCAATTCATTTTGATATAATGTTTTCTTATTTTAGACATCATCTCCTAGTCAAGAGCTGTCGCCAAAATTGGAAATGTCAAGCACCCCATTATGAATGCGAGTTAAAATTGGTATGTATCTTGTTAGATGTATCTTTTTTTTACAAATTTACCTAGTTTGAAAATAATGTTTTTAGTTCATTTTTTTTTATATTTTATATAAACATCATCCAAGTAACGATGCCTCGTTGAACTATTTTTTTCTAACGTTAATCAATTTACTTTAAAAATAAGTGAAAAGCAAAATCTTTATAAAAGATATACTGTATGTTTTAGGAGGAATTGAACATCTCAAAAGACAGATAGAGGAAATTTAAAAAGAGCAAAGGATATTTTGCAATGACGAGAGATGCGTGTCTGAAAAAAAAAAAAGATTGAAAAAAGGACAATCCTCTTTGCATATCTTATATCTTTCCTCGTGAATTTTTTTAATGTATGTATTTTTGCGGGAACAAGGTATATAATCAAAACTTAACTAATTGAAGTATGGTGTGACTATATTTCTACGTCTGTTTACTGAAAAACAAATGTGTACATAATGTTATAACTCATATTAATTACGTTCATGAAAATAAAAATCCCTAATACATTGTTTTGTACTTTCATTTTAATGTCATGTTTACCAGTGAATACTCGTACATTTCCGTTCTGACGATGTATATCCTTAAAAGCATATCCTTTTTGAAGACGACTAAAGTGGAAGGGTTTTTAAGGATATTTAAAACGGTAGCTTAAAAATATTCGGACAGACTTTAAAAAACCAAAAAAAAATCGTAAAAAATCTAAAAAACATTTTTCTTTTCTTTTAATTTCCTTTCTATGCCCAAAACGGGAAAACCGGTATGGCTTTTTTTATTTTTTTTAAAAACAAAAGTAAACAGGAATATGTCTGCATAACAATTTCCGTATACCCTTCCCAACATTAAAACAAAATTTTAAGAGAAGACCCAAATTTTTAAATTTTCAAATAAAAATTAAAATTTAAAATGCAAAAAAACCCTAAATGCCCGGTACCGACAGAAGTTTGGGATAAAAGGGGAAAATCAATATACATTTTATACAATTTCAATTCGTTTAAGAAATGTAGGACCCTCTAAATTAAATTTTTTAAAATAAATTGTAACATTGAAATAAAGTTTTTTTTAAAATTTAATTTTAGAGTGAGTTTAAATTAAATTTTTTAACAACCTATTAATTTTGACCCTTTTGGGTAGCTTAAAGAGAGTCGACAAACAATACAAAAGTAATGAGGTCCATTTAATCTTAATTGAAAAATAACATATTAAATATTTTTAAGGAAAAAAAAAAACGAATCATTCAAAATAGTTTCGAAAAATTTTTATAAATGTTAAATACTTAAACCCATACTTTTTTTTTTTTCTAGAAAAAAAAAAAAAACATGATTTGTTGAAGGAAAAGCAAAAGTGACCGAACTTAAATTGAAATTGAACCAAAATAGAAATATATACCGAGGTTTTGTTTTCTTTCATTTTCTTTATAACGAAAAGGCCTTTTTCACAAATACGGGGTAAATTGGGTGTAAATTTAACCATGCAGCTAACATTTAAACATCGCAAGCCCGAAAGAATTTAAAAAATACAAAGGATTTTCCCAAAGGGGCAGAAACCCCCTTGTGGTTGACGCTTGAAAAAATCCGGGGTTCTTTAGAAATTTAATAACAACAAAAAAAAAACATATAAACAATTTCCCTTATGTTTTTTTTCCGTTGAAAAAAAAAGGTATGTCGGGTTGCTTTTTTTTTTATTTGTGAAACATTCGTAAAAACTTTTTTGAAAAATTTCAGCGGGATACAAAACCGGGTTTTAAACATTGGTCGTTTAAAAATATTTTTAAATGAAATGAAAAATTTGATTTATACACCCCAAAAGCTTTTTTATAGAGAACAAATAAAAAATAAAATAAAACAAAATAATTGGAAACAGGGAATAGGGGAAACCCAACGGCCCGTGAAGTTTCCCATATACTTTTATTTTTTGCTTAAACCCAAAGCTTTAATGTTAAAATTTAAATTTGTGTTTTAAAAACTTTTTCTCTATTAAAATTTTGGATTTTTAATATTTTTCTGTTCTTAAATCAAAATTTTCCCTTGGGAGTTTTTTGGGCCCTCACAGACTGAAGTAATACAAGAATCGCTTAATACAGCGGATGTGGGGTTCACAGACAGGTAATTTTTTTTTAAAAAGAATGTAAACACCCTTTATTGGGGATATATAGGGAAAAAAAAAAACTTTGGGGGGAAAAAAGGTTAAAACTTTTTTTTTGAATTTGGGCAAAAATTAATTTTGGGAAAGGGGGGGCTGATGTTGTTCAATACTCTATTGGTTTAATGTTTATAAAGAAATGCTCGAAATTTTACCCCTGGGGTAAAAGTCCTCAGACATTTCCCTTTTTAAGAAAAGTAAAAAGTGGAGTGTTCCTAAAGCTAAATTTAAACAAAAGAGTTAAAATCTTTTGGGCAGTAAACAAATCGTTCAAAAAAACGTTAACCAAATTTTAATTTAAAAAAATATTTATATTTTTCCCTTTTTGTTTTCCTTCACCCCCCCACCGCAAACGTGACTTCCAAATACGAGTTTATTAACATTTTTAAAAATCAAGGCTTTCTGATGAACTCAATCCAAAAATTGGGGACACTTTGGGGTTCGTTTCAAAACGTAACCGTCATTTTTTAATTGGGGCCCCTCCCCCGGGAAACCCACACTTAAAGTATTTGCCGCGTGACCCTAGATGACTTTAATAAAACCCCCTTTAAGAACCGCTTTAAATATGGGGGCCCTCGCCGCGTGACCGCTTAACGTAAAACGCATCGCCGCGTGACGTTTATGAAGTCAATATCCCCAAATTTAAAGGGCCCCCCTTCCTGAAATGTAAACTAAGTGACCCACTGTATGAATAAACAACCCCTTTTAACAAAGGACCATAGGGCCCGAAGCTGCCAATTTTAAAAAATTTCAAAAATATTCCCCAACTTATTTTAAATTTGTGCAAGGGAAATCATTGGATTTTGGAAAAACCCCTAGAGACTTTTAAAGATTGAATTTGAAAAAAATAATTCAGAACAAATACTTTTAATTTCCCTTCGAAGAAACCGTCATGTTTAAGATTTTTTTTGGTATTAAATTCTTGATATTAGGTTTAACCTTTACTTTTAACCCTTTCCCAAATACTTTCCGAAATTTTATTTATAAAAAAAAAATTCCTTAAACCCGGTACAATTTTAAAGTCGACCATCTCTGAATTTAATGTTTAAGAATGCATGGGAAACATTGGCTATTGGGACGGAAAAAACCCGGTTTTAAAAATTTACAGACTTGGATACGAAATTAAAAAAAAGTTATTTTCAATCGAATACAAATTTTTTCTTTTAACCCCCAATTTCAAAAAACGACCGTTTTTTTGGTAAATTTTTCCAAGTTGGAAAACAATTTTTTCGTTTAAAAATTTTTAAGATACATATTTTTATTTAAAAATCATTCCCAAAAGGGCCATACAAAATAGGCCCCCAGACTGTAATTGAAACCAGAATGAAAAACCATTTTTAAACATACGTTATTTGAAATTTTAAAAAAAAATGATTTAAATACAAAAAATTTTTCGAAAAAAATTAAATCATACTAAGAGAAAACCCAAAAACCCGAAAAAAAAAATAGAAACAAGAGCCTTTTTCGTGGGGAGGGATGGAAAACTGAAATCCGAGTTAAACAGGGTTTCCGGAAACCGGGGATCATAGCAATGAACTGCAATTTTGAGAATCAAATGCAGCTCAATTTAAAAGAGTAAAACAATGATTGGGTTTTCTCAAATAACCAACACTCAATTGATTTAAAAAATTTAAGAAAAAAACCCAAACTAAAAATTTTAAAACCCCCAACTAAAAAACAAAATTATAACCCGGCCCTAAAAAAAAATTCTTCACGTTAGTCCCAACTTAAAACATAATTTTCAACTCTGAGCTTCCCAAAATTATAGTTAAAAAAATGAAAAAATTCCCCAAGGCCTAAAATCCTATTATTTTTAAACCAAACCCGCCCCCGGGGTTCAATTACCCCCTTTTAAAATTTTCCCTAAAAGTAAGCGTTTGTTTTTTGTTGTATCAAAAAGATAGAGTGTAAGCTGGGCCCAAAATCCGTAACACATTTCGAGCGCAAAGGGTTAACTAACCGGGCAATCGCACCAAAGCGAAGCTTTTTGCGTGCAGTTTAACCCAACTACAAGTATTAAACTTATCGATTTCTAAAAACTACGGGTTTTTTTAAAACCACTAATCGCTTTGAAATAGTGAAGTTTAAAATATCTGACTTTCAACATGTACCACCTGAACAACTATTCTTTGGGGATAACCAAATGAGAGATTTCATGAAAAATTGCAATCACCTAAAAAAAGGTTACAGCCACGACACAACCCCCCCGTTACTTCCTTAGACAACACAGACATATTTCCACCCCCCTGGTAAAAATCAATTAAGGGAGGTAATTAATAAAACAACAAAAATTATTGTTGTTTTTTGGAGGAGTTTACCGCGCTGCGAAGAATTTCAACAAAAGGACGCCAGGCTCAATACAGGGAGGAAGACCCCGATCATGAGGACCCGGATGGGGGCATTCGTTTTCCAAAAACCCGCCTTTAACATGAAAATTATACTTCGGTTAAACTAAACAATTTGAAAAAATAAAATTTTTATTGAGAGGTACATATTGTGCTCGATTGGGTTTGATTATCCGAAAAAAAGTAACGATTTATTTCAAATTAATTTGGAACATCAGCAAGAAAAATGCAAATAATTTTTTTAAATTTTTTTTAAAAACCCAAAATTTTACAAAGTAACAAACCGACACATTTTAGGGGACACACACTTCAAAAAGGGCCGCATCAAACATTAACACCCAGGTTTTACAACTGCAAACTTGACTTTTACATTTCTACCGATTAACATTTTGACGATTTTCAATTTCCTTTTAAATGGCATATCACGAAAAGGGCGAAGTTTAAAGGGCGGGCCAAATTTAACGAGGGGAAAAAAAAGAGGGGTAACTCAAACACCATAAAACGGAATACAGAAAATTTCGATTTACCGGTCTGAAAAAAGAATTTTGAGAAACAATAAAAAAACAAAATTTTTAACAAATTTTTTAATTTTGGACTTTTTTAATAATCATGTAAAATAAAACAAAAAAAAAAAATGGTTGAAAAAATGTTAGTAGACTGCTAGTACGGGCATTTTAAAACTTCATAATTTTTTTGGGGTTTTACAACGTTTAAAAGGGAAAAAAAAAATAAAAATTTCAAAAACACAAAAATTTTTTCCTTTTTTTTTAAGCAAAACCCCAAAAATTAATTAATATAGTAAAAAAATGTTTCAATAAAACAAAGGCAGCACCCCGAAAAAAAGCCGTAAAAAATTTTAAGATCACGACAATCTCCCACGTTTTACTTTAAAATTGGGCAAGTAAAGCAGCAACTTAGCTAAAACCCAAATATAATTTATTTATTCCCAAAAATATATTTGTTTGCATAAAAAAATCTTGATTAAGTCAAGCAATAATATTTACTGTCCCCGGAAAAAAAAAACCCAAAAGATTTTGGATTTGACACGACGGGGTTTTGGGAAAAATTAATCAACTGCAGTATGTAAGAACAAAACACAGAGATTCAAAAAAAATAGGGGGGTCAACACTTTTTTTTTGCATTTAAAACATTAATAACTAGGGAAACAAAGGATCAAATTTTTTTAAAAAACGGAGGGAACTTAAAAACACCCCTGATTAAAGACATAATAATACTTTCCCTTTAACTTTTTAAATGCCCAAAAAGTTTTTTTTTTGACACTTAAGGCACCTTAATTTTGATGTACTTGAATTTTTATTAAAAAAATTTGAGTCCGGTAACCCATTCCTTTTTTGAAAATTAAACCTTGTTTTTCTGAAAGTGAAAAAAAAAACGCCCCTTTTTTTTATGAAGGGCATTGAGGGAATTCACAAAACCAGAATGGGAGTGGCTAATATTAAAATTTTTAAAAAACTCAATTGTGGTGAATGGGGTTCTCAATCATGTGGGTTTGGGGCTCGACTAAAAAAACATCAAAATTAAAATCCTGGCCAGGGATAAAAAAATCTAAATATAATTTACACCATGCTGCGCTTATATTGCGGGTTTACAATGAGGTGGGGAAAACGTTTAAAAAAACAAATCTTTTTTATATCTTCTGATGTTTTCAAACCTGCAAAAAAATAGCACTAAATGAAACTAAACACAATCTTAGTAAATAATTTGGGATACTTTTAAATTCTATAATGCATTTACCCGAAGGTAGACCACACGCTGCAAACACTTCCCCTTTTTCTACGGAATAACGCGGGATTTTTCCAAGTCGTTGTCGGAAAATACCGAAAGGAGGGGACAATTACGTTTTATTTACGATAAAAAAAGGGCGGGGAAAGGGGGCGGACAAATTTAAAAAAACTTGCAAACGTGAAAACCCTTTGTTTAAACTGACCAATCAAAGGTGGGACAATGTAAAGTTGCGGCGTTAAAGAAAGAAGGCGTTTTGTATTTAAACAAAAGCATTTTTAAAAAACGTATTTCAAATTTGCATCCAAATTCAGTCCAAAATGTATCCGGGATTTAAATACAAGAAATTCAAATGAATTGTGTATTTGCCGGAAAAAAAACTGTTCAACCAATCAACAAGGCGGATTTTTTGGGAACGAATAGCCTCCATACCCGGGAGAAACCCCGACCTACCGCAACCACTGGAAGGCTCCTCACTAAAAACCGAATCCCCCACCAAAATTAATTATAAACCCCATTGTATCGAAAATGAAAAAACAAAATACTTTTAAAACAAATATCATATATAAAATAAAAATAAATTTCAGTACCAATAGAGCTAAAACCATCTCGATATAAAAAACCCAAAATCAAACGTTTCATAGTACGAGTATATTTTAATCTAATGTTACCATAAATATATCACTTATCCAACAATAATATAAACAAATATTAAACATATTTATCTTAACAAGATGCATACTACTTAACTTCTTTTGAGGTGTCAAGGAAATTATGCTAATGAATATCAATCATCTACACTATATCCATTCACAAATTGGCCGGAACAAAACAAACAACAGTTCAAAAAAAAAAAACTAACAAAAGCAACCAAATAAAACACTACGATCTGGCTGAGCTGATGAACCGAAGGCAGATCAGGGAAGAAGGAGCACTTTGAAAGAATTGGTTATTGACCTAAACTAACGACTTTTAATTTGTGCATTTTACTTTTGTTATTATTCAATAAATAATGCCTGAAATATGCATTAAATTTAAAAGTCTCAACATGGTATAAATGAAAATATTTATGATGTATTTTAAAATTCATTGTGATTCTCAAGAGCCACAAATGAAAGGCGTAGTTAGCACTCTTGATACGCTTGTTACCATACAATCTACTAGGAGGAATGGCCCTCCTTAGAATCGACAACAACACGGTTACGCCAGTTTCAACAAAGCATCAACGATTCAAAGAAATTTTAGACTGATATGAACTCACTATATTATTTAAATGCTTTTTCAATCTGCTACGGTTTTATAAATAACATAGTTATAATATCTTCCTCTATTTCATGAAATAGAACAAAGTACAAGGATATAAGCATCATATTTTATCTCCCTCTCCCGAAATATCTGCATGAAACATATGTATACAACAATTTTCTACATGTACACTACATTTAAGAATATAAACGTAAGGGGAGGGGAAGCCTTTCGGGTCCTGATGAATGTTAAAGAAATAAACCTATCCACTTCAAGACACACATGACGTAAAGAGAATGTCAATGAAATGTACATTTTGCGCAATTTATGCAATATCTAATAAATGAATACCATCTTAAAAAAATTCATAACAGCAAATATAGACATCGTTCTTTTAAACCTTTTTACTGGTGTGAGAATGGACATATTTCTTGAACCAATTTTAATCTTTGGTAACAACCAAAGAGTTTGGAAAATACACCCGTTTCCATTGATCTCAATAAAATTTTAGGTTATTCCAACATAAAATAGAGTTTCAGGGAACAAATCTTTCTGCACAAATGTCAATTGTCATATAACAATTTTTAATTTACCTATTTAAACATAAAAGTATCTAGTTGAAAAATTCTAACATAAAAAACACCATTTGAACAAGATATGTCACATGATGTGACGAATGCCCCGAAGTGCATATTCTAGTTTTGTACAAAATTTCCTGACATTTCATTTGATTTTTCCCTGATATTTTAACACTGAATCACTAAGCATTATGCATGTACGAAATTCACAATAACTAGAATCATATGCATAATTGAACCATAAGTCCCCTACGGTCGTGCATATTTTGATTATTTCCATTACCATAGCAACCAGTATTTTTATCCAAAAAATATCAAAGTGAGGTGCATAATCTCGATTATTGCCATCATGTACCAAGTTTCACTGAGCTAGCTTTTAATATGGTTATTAAGTTATCACAGTATCCCAATTTCTGGCTAGCCAAACGGAGGGCAAACCAATGCACAATCAGGGCTTATGACACTTAACCTCTTAGTGTGACCATGACGTTTCAGTTATGGACCCGGGTATTGTTACCACAACCACTGTATCGTTACGGTGCATATTTATGAAAGAAAAAACAAAAACAAAAAAACTTCAAAATCTGTTGAGGAGTGACAAAGATATGGAGCGAACACAAAAAACAAACCCTTTGAACTCTAAATATGACATTGACCATGGAGCTACAGACTTGGAGTTTGCACGCGACACTTCGTCTCATGATTGTGAACATTTCTGCCATGTTATTTCAAAATCCATCAAGGAATGTAAAAGTTATGGAGCGGAGACGAAAAATAAACATTTTTTTACCTTTGAACTCTTAGTGTGACCTTGACCTTGGAGCTTGTGCGCAACACATTATCTCATGATGGTGAACATTTCTGCCAAGTAACTTCAAAATCCATCATGGAATGTCAGAGTTATGGAGCGGAAACGAAAAGTAGACCCGTTTTTTGACCTTTGAACTCTTAGTGTGGCCTTGACCTTGAAGCTACAGACCTGGGGATTGCACGCGACACATCAAATTATGATGGTTAACATTTCTGCCAAGTAACTTTAAATTCCATCAGGAATGTCAGAGTTATGGAGCAGAAACGAAATCCGGACGGACCGACGGACCGACGGACGGCGTGATTACTATATGCCCACCTTCGGGGCATAAAAAGCATTTAGAAAACGTTAGTGGATTCGTCCCTTAAAAACTCATGCATAACATAAGCCACCGTGGGGCAGTTGTTAAAATTACATTTTTGCCCCTTTCTTTCTTTCTTGTTTCACTGGCTCATATGTTGCATCTCCTAATTTAGCGACAAGTACATCTTTCAAAATTCAAGCGCTGAAGGCGCTTAAGTTGAGTGTGTCTCAAATGAAAGAGTGCTTTGTTGTAGAGATACATATATTTTCGATCATATTTACACTATTGAGAGGTTATTCGGTTTTAAATCTAGGAGAACCTGGGTTGAAAACGTAATACTATAGTTGGTGTGACTGACGTCACACACAACTAAAAATCACAGACAATTTAAAACTTGCCAGCGTTATTATGATGTATGATATTGTAACACTTTTATATCTATGTTGTTGTCTATCTATGTTGTTGTTTATCTATGTTGTTGTTTTTTTTCTTTCGCCGAATAACTTTTTTCTAAAGATATTTCTTGTTTCTCTTGAAGACACTTATTTTTACCTGTTGTTCGTTAAAATTCTGTATGAAAATACGAGTAATTGTGCAACATTTATATTCCCAGATTAGTCGAAAGACTGAACTAGACGGAAGCATACCGAATTGAATCTTAAAAAAAAACGCCGACTTTTTTAACTACTGACGAATACACATGAATATTACATATTCGGAAACAATCCGATCGCGTTCGGAAACGCGCTCGAAACGCCATGCATATTAATGAAGCAACAAACAGGATACATGTTTGTATCACCCAATTATATTCAATTGTGTCAAAAATGATATTTGGCCTCTACTGCTTACATGCAACCATGCAGAGTTCCAGTTTCTCGTGTTTCTTGGGTATTTTCTATTAAATGTACATGTACTACAACAAAGGAAGGAATGGATGCATCCAATTCCTCATGCTTGTTTTGTGGTTATAAATAAAGTAACAAACGTAGTAAAGAAACGCCTCAGACCATCAAATATTTCATAGAAAAACACATCTCGGCCCTACGGACGTTTTTATTTCTTTTCTATGTTTCAGCCTTTCTACCTTGCAAAGATATTTCATTTTCGTCGTTGTCAGAATATTGTTTAGTCATTCTGTATCGATGGCCTTTTGCCCGTGAATAATGGTACTGTATGCATCTTAATTACTAGCAGCCTTTCCGATAATAGCGGATGCATTTCCGTAAACCGTGTCAAGCTTTTGTTCTTGAAAACTTTAGTATGTTTGTGTCACCGGCCGTCGTGTACATGTATACATAAAATTATATTGCTTTATAACTTTAATGTTTCAAAAAGTCTTTTTTTTGTATCCAACATTTGTTTGAAAGTTGAATCGAATAAATATTTGACACAAAACCCAGAAAAAATCTTCAAAAAGATATTCAGTTTGGGTTTTGCAGAGACACTTGACTGAAGGCAACATACCATCGGCATCAACGTCATTTATATAGTCCTGTAGTTCTGCTCAGTAGGGTTCTGTCCAAGGGACCTTAGTACCGTGCCCAGCTCCTTCGTGGTGATAAGGCCGTCCCATCCTTATCGAACAGTTTGAACGCTTCCATAAACTCTGAGATAATATAATTCGAATTATACATTATATAAAACTTTGTTCATGTGTAAAACATTCATAAAAACTGAATGTGTATCTAAATGATTATATAAGTGTTATAAGCATTGAAATGGAGACACATATTATGAAACACCTGTATGTGTGGCAACAATATAACGTTTAGACCCGTCTTTCCCGTTTAAAAACAATGTAGAAATGCTTAAAAGCAGATTGTTCACAGTTCTATCCTCCCTCGTTAAAGTTGGTGAAGTCTTTGTTTCTGAAAGGCCACATTGCACGGGAAAACGCTATTTTCGTAAATGCTCACTTCGGGGAAATCGGCAGGTGCTTGCGGTACCAAACGACACGCTCCGCAACATTGGTAAAGTCCTTTGGTCATTTAGATGTAAAAATTGTATTGATATCGGTAAAGGTATTAAATTGAAAGTGTATGACAGTATCTAAAGCAGATATTATGTTTGGAAACATTAATTGACCCCCGTTTTTATTTTGGGTGAGGCTTGCGAAAAATTTTCATCCCACATTTTGTCTTTTTTCGCGTCTTGGGACAACATCTGTTTACGGAACCTCAAAGGGACTTCAATTGGGGGCAAAATTAACGAATAGCTTTAATTTTTTGGTTTCTGTTAAAACATTTTAAATTAATGAATTGACAGAAAACGAAACATTTAATGGAAAGCAATATTATAACATGTTTTTTTTTCCAAAAACTTTTAAAAAGTCTTCGAAAAAAAAAAGAATTCAAAATGTTAATTTTTCCCCTCTTTTTTGAAACTGGGGCAAATTGCAGTTTTTTACAAAAATTTGAAACTTTTTAAAGGCAAAATTTTAAAAATTTTTTTTTTTAAATTTAAAAATTTATTATTTAGAAATTTAAATTGTTAAAAGCGGTTTTTTAACTTTTCTTTTTTTTAAAACTGTTATTGGCCCATTTTTTTTTTTTTCCAAAATGAACAAAGAAATACTTTGTTTATCCCAAAATTTTATACAACTTTTTTTTTTACATGGGAAAAAAAAAAACACAAGGGTAGGTTTTTAAAAATTTTTGCATTTTTTTTAGTAAAAAATTCTTAAAAAAAAAAAGGGCCTTTTTTTGGAAAAAACCCGGGAAAATTTTTTTTTTTTTTTTTTTTAAATTTCCATTTTTCAAAAAAATTTTTAAATTTACCCTGCTTTTTAATCAAACCTTTTTTAAATGGGGAAGTTTTTGGTTTTTTTCGCTGTTTTTAAAAAAAAAATGGATATAAGGAAAAAAATTCGGGGAAGAACTTTCAATTCAAAAAAATTTTTTTAAAAAAATACCTTTTTGGGTTTTTGGGGAAACAATTCCAAAAAAATTATTCAAAAGCGGTGTATTGAAAATTGTTGATAACAGGGTGTAATTTTGAGAGTCGTCACCGTCTGCATCGCAGAACTTAAAAAATAGTGGAAAAAATCAATTACAAAACCGAATTATAGTTTCAAAAAAGGGGATACGACAAACTGAAAAATCAGTATATCTACACATGGGGGCTATTGACGGTTACTTAGGTATAGTCTGGGGTTTAAAGGGGCGATTTGCCAAACAACGACCACTATTGTTACTGGTTTTTAAACCCTTTAAGGGTCGAGGACCCAAATGGGTCGGCAATTTAGGGCAAAGGGGCAAGGACGCCAACTTTCGACTTCTTCGTCAAAACACCCCAAGAATGGGAATGTGATTCTTTTTCTTTTAAAAGTTCATGGTATTTATATCGTTCTTCTCAAATGAAAATTTTGGTAATCATCTACAAAAAATTAAAAAAAAACTTTCCTTTTTGAAAAAAAAGAAAAAAAACCTTCCCAAATTATTCCGGTGGCGTCATTTTTGAATTTCCCTTATCTGTCAAAAAGCAAAAGGAAAATTTGATGGTATTTCAAAAAATTTTCCACAGAAAAAAAAATTTTTTCAAAAGAAAAGGGGTATCAAACAACCATATTTACAGAAACAATGTTCGTTTATAGGAAATTTATGTAAAGCAAAAAATTGAAACAGTGTTTCTTTCGTACTTAATTAAACGTATTGGTCATAGTTTTGTAAAAACCCCTTCAGATAATTTTTTTTTGATTTTTAGCCTTTAAATTCTTAAAAAAACCTGTAATAAAAAACTTTGAAAGAAAAAAAAATCTGCGTTGTTCATTTTTTTTTTCAAAAAGTGGGGAATTTTGTTCTGAAAATTATTTCACATATAAAATATGTTTTTTTTCGAGATAATGTCTTATATCTTGTTTCATTTTTACATTGATTTTATTAAACCAATTGAATAAAAAAAAGCATAAATATGATAATCATGTTTTTATTCAAGTATGTTCTGCATTGTCCCTAAAAAGAACTTGGGGACGCAGTCAATACCAAATTTTTCCCTTGGGGTTTTTTTTCTGAGCTTAAAAAATAGGGGTTAGGAAATATTTTCTGTTATAACTTATATTTTTACGGAAAACCTACTGTAAATCATTTATTTTCTTGACTTTAAAATTTTCTTGGAATCTGTGTTAAAATCAATTTCGTTGGTAATTTTCTGGAACCATTTCTAAAAAACTGAGGCTGTGAAAAAACAGTTTTGTGGGATGAATTTTTCGTGGAAAAGTAATCCAGAAATCAAAAAAATTATTTCCCCCACAAAGTTAATGATTCTACGTATAAATTTTTTGCATTTTTTGTTTGAATGTATATAAATATTTTTAAAGTTGTTTTGAGAAATTTTACAAAAATTATGTACTTAAGGAATTGTAGTGTTGTTTTATAAATGGAAAAAAAAATTTCAAACTAAAATATGAATATTTTCTAAAAAAAATTTTACATAGCATTTTATAGTTTTACTATTATTTTTAAATGTTTTCCTTTTGATTATCCTTAAGTATATGAAAAAATCAATTCTGGGGAAAAAAATGGGAAAATTTGTATTTTATAGTGTTTTTTACCTTCCCACCACACAATTTGCAAAAGCTTTTCAACCCCAGGGTTAGATTAACAAAAAATCATTTTTTTTTTAAAACCCTTTGGGTTAAAAATTTTTCTTATAATGCCAAATTCTTTCTTTAAATTATGTAGAAAACCAGGGTTAGGTGCCATCCCTTAAATTTGAAAAGTTTTTGATGTTCCCACGACTTGTTCGAGGAGATGGGGGGGACTAAATGTTTTAGTAGTGATATTCAGGAAGTTTTCAGTTAAACAAAATGACAACTACTGCATTTAAACAGTTACTTAACAAACCCTTTCCTGAAAATCAAAGGATTGAACATTTTGGGAGTAGATTGGGGGTTAGTTTCACCTAAAAAAAACACTTTAAAGACATTCACGGAAAGGTTGAAAATAGATCTTTTGGAAATTCTAAGATTTGTTTTGCCTTTACACGCGTGATCTAGACAGCTTAGACACATATGGAATCAACACAGATTTTACAGCAAAGAAATTCGGGGCCCCAAATGGCATTCCACCCCCCAAAAATTAAAATCATTCGACTTTTCGCTTCCCACTTCCGTGACTTTGAAATTTTTTAACTCGCTTGAAATAAACATACAAAAAGCAAACCCAAATTTGGGATGCCAAAATTTTTTTTTGATACTAAAAGAGGTGTGGTTTTCCAAGTCAACCATACCCCCCGGGAAACTTTTTAAATTGGTTTTTGATCTTTTTCAAAACTCTTACAAAAATAAATCAACACCGTGATAGAACATTTTGTTTGGGGAAAAACATTTGACCCCATGTGTTTTTTAAATCAAAGCGCACAATGCGTGAGAGAGGGCGGGGGATTAAATTTAACCCCCAGAGTTTCTGAAGTTTTTGAAGCAGTCACATGACGACAAAAACTCCACCCGCTGTTGCTACAGAAGTTTGTTTGTAACATGATAATCCGGAGTAAAGGTCTGCCCTTTCTTTCATAAAGAGCTGATAAGTAGGTCATTCTCTTTTTTTAAATTAAAGCAAATTCTTTCAGTTTTTTTTTTGTGTAAAATTGACCGGTTTTGTTTTTTAAATACTAGAATTTTGCCTATCTATTTCAAAGTTAGAAATGCCCTGGGGGGAAAACCTAACCGCCTCATCAAAATATTGTGGGGAAATATTGGGTCAATTACATACATACGGAGCAAACTTTTCTTTTTCGGAGTAGTTTAGTACGTAAGATGGGTTGGTTTTTTTGGGTAAAAAATGTCACGATTTTTTTTTTCACGCTTAAAAGATGATTCCAGTGCAAAATAAGGGCAAAAGAAAACATGAAAAACAAAAACATTAAAAAGGGTTTTGGGTTTGATTTAAACGTCTGTGTAAATATTCCACTCGTATTCGTTAGGGCAGATCGCATTGCAGGATCCGCACAACGCCGGGAGGTACATTTAAAATTTTGTTGGGGAAAAAATAGCAAATCAGCAAGGCCTGATTTGTTTTTTAGCATAAGACGGTTTCGCCGTCCAAAAAAATGGACATTTAATGCCCATTTTTTTACGAATAACATGACTTTTCTGCAAAAAACCGTATATTTTATTTTTCCGTATGTAAAAAAAAATTAGTTATTTTTTGATGAGATTGGTTTTTTGTTGAAAAGACGCATTGGTGAAATTGGCATTTTGTTGTCTGTGTGTTTTTTTAGCAAAATGGTCAAAAGACTTAGTTTTGTGCCAACGCAGGATTTCACCCCCGGGCTATTAAAAAATAAAAAACAGCAATGTTTTAAAAATCACATGTTTATTTTAAAAAAGTACATTTAATCAGTGTAAAAAAAAATTTTTTTTTTTTTAAAAATTTTCTGCTATGTTTTGGTGGCATGTCATTTTTTCCCCATAGCTTTATTTGTTTTTTTCAATGCGCCAATCAGTTACATTCTGTATAAAAATACTTTCAGAGTTACGGTGCAACAAAATTAAATTTCCCATTTTTCTTTCGAAAAAAAAGCCCTTGTAAATATTAAGGGTGATCCGAAAAAAATACCCATTTCACTTTTCATGTCCTGAAAATTACCACGGGCTTCAAGTTGTATAAAATTTCCCAAAAACAAAGGACCTAACTCGTCATGTCAATGTGATACGATAAAATCCCCGGGGGCATAAAATATCATAAAAAATATATCTAGAAGTTTCAAGTTGTGTTCAAAATGTATATATGGGCTTCGTGCGCACAGACATAAATTTCCTTTTTTTTAAAAAACAAAGGCCCAAAACTTCCCAAACTTAAACGAATTCCGAAAAAAACCCCGGTGTAAAGTTATGTTTTGAATAAAAAAGCCAGAATTTTCAACCCTGTAATACACATCTTTTGAACTAGTGGTCAAAAGCATAAAATCCAATTTTTCAAAACAAAGGCCCTAACCTGTAAACTTAAACGAGGGTTCGAGAAAATATGGTGCGCAGTTTATTTCTTGAAAAATATAACATGAAGTTTAAAGTCTGTAGTACAAATATTTTCAGAATTACAGCGTCACAATCATAAAATTTAATTTTTTTTTTTCAAAAAAAGGGCCCATAACTCTGTAACTTCTACGGCGGTTCGAGAAAAATACGTGGGCGCACTTTAAAAGTCCTGAATAAATTCCCATGAATTTTTAAAAAGTCTTAGACAAATATTTTTGGGATTTAAGCGTATCAAAAATTGGGGAGGGGAGGGACGAAAGGCAAATTAATCCCCCCCCCCCCCCCCCCCCCCCCCCCCCCCCCCCCCATTTTTGGTTGGGGCATAAAAATTTTAAAAAAAAAAAGGGAAGGGCAAAAACTACGTAATAGCAACCGTATTATATGTGACAAAGGAGAGGATGTTAAATAAAGGGGGGGGAGAGAGAAAAAAGTTGGGTAAGGGATTGATATATGAAAAAAAGGGGGGGGGGGGGAGTGGGCAAGGGTGTTGATATATGATAAAAGAGAGAAAAAAATAAAGGGGGAAAAAAAAAGGGGGGGGGAGAGGGGCAAGGGGGTTGTATTGAAAAAAAGGGGGGGGGGGGGGGGGGGGGGGGCGGGGGGAATTTTGGGGGAAGAGGGGATAAGAAAAAAAAAAAAAGGGGGGGGAAATGGGAAAGGGGGGTTTTTTGGGGGGGGAAAATTTATTATAAAAAAAAAGGGGGTGGGGGGGGGGGGAGAGGGGAAAGGGGGGATGTATATGATGAGAGAGAGAGAGATGGGAGAGGGAATATATGATAAGGGGGGGGGGGGGGGAGATGGGAAGGGGATGATATATGATAAAGAGAAGAGATGGGCAAGAGGTTGATATATGATAAAGGGGGGGGGGGGAATGGGCAAGGGGTGATATATGATTAAAAAAAAAGGGGTGGGGGGGTGGGGGGAGAGAGGGGCAAGGGGGTTATATATGATAAAAAGGGGGGAGATACAAGAGGGTTGATATTGAAAAAAAGGGGAGAGAGAGAGATGGGCATGGGTTGTATTGAAAAGAGAGAGAGGAGAGATGAAATACAAACATTTTCATGATTAACAAAATTTGTGGAAAAGTAAAATACAAAATCACCGTTAAGTACAGAATGATGTACAAAAAACATGTATTGAATAGAACTTGCCAAACTATTCTACAAGAAGCAAACACTCGTTGTTTGCGGGGAATTTATAAATGGGCATTCCCCGATCAAAGAGCCGACTTCGTGTTTTTTTTACATCGGTAGATTTTTAATTTGCAAATTAGGTGGTGTAAATATGAAATTGTTTAAATTTTTTATATAATTAGATTAAGACATTTGCATATGCATTTAAAAATTTTGCAAATTAACTTTTGAAAAAAGAAATTTAAAAGTTTTGAAAATTAAAAATAGTAATAAGAATATAGGAGGATTTTTTTTCCCGTAAAATGCACATCAAATTAACAGACAAAATTCTCCCAATAAATCTTTAAGGGGAATTGTAGGAATGTGATGGGTGGCACTCCAGATAAGGGATTCTAATAAGGCTCAGTTTTGGGGACTATGACGAAAAAAAAATAAGTTTATCGGTGCGCATTTCAGTAACTAGAAAAAGGTTACAAGTATGCACTGTGTAGTAAAAGTTTTTTACCCAAAATTTCGCAAGCGACGCAAAATTTAAAGATTAGAACGCGTAAAATTCCCATGTTTTTAAAAATTTTTTTCCCTTTGTTTTTCAATTTACATTTGAATTAAGTTTTATCATTGAAAATAAAAGCTAAAAAGAGTTTTTTTTCGTTTTTTTGTTTGCTTCAATATTCCAAAAACCCATCGCTATTTGGGTAAAAATCAGTATTAATAAAAAATTGATACTTGAAGTAAAATTATCAATGGAAGTTATATACTCTTTATAAATACAAAAGAAAGGAATCCTTACCCCAAATTTGTTCCTCATTTTAAATCACAGCCAAAACAAATAAAACCGTATTAGTAGATCGGAACAAAAATGTGGACGTACAAAAAATAAAATTATCTAACAAACACGAGGCCAAGATGGCACTGAACGCTCCCCTGAGAAATTTCCCTTCCCTTTTATAACACAATAAATTTTAAAATAAACCCCATGCTGAAGTACGAAAAAATCTTTTATTCCATACAAAAACTGCCCCCCGTGGCCCAAAATTTTTGATTGTCATAGCAAAAATTTCAATGACACTAGGGTAGACCAATTTTGCCCCAAAGAGCCAAAATGAAAATTGGGTTCAGGACCACAATCCAGTTACAACCAAAATTTTCAAAACCTATGATCGGGGGGTTTCGACAAAAATCTTTAAAGTCCCCCCATGGGGCGGGTTTGCAATGTCATGTTACATACAAACTAAACTCCAGGTTTTTTTGTTTCGGGCCCGAAGATTTTTCTATTTTTAAAAATTTAGGTTTTCCCCCCCTTGAGGGTTTTATATTTATGAAACCTGTAAAAAATAAAATTTTTCACCAAGAGTTGTTTTTTTTAAATTTGTAACAAATTTGGGGGAGCTAATCCGCATATAATTAACAGGAGCTATGGAAAATATGTATTTTCTGTGAATATGAAAAAGTATTCGATTTAGAAAAAAAAATTTGGAGAAAGATGCATTTTGTTTTTTGTATCAACTTTCGTGAAAAAAAATAAATTTTAATAGGAAAATCACTTTTTTTTGCTCACCTGAGTATAAGGGGCTAAAGGTGACTTTTGTGCCCGATGAATGTCCGCGCCCGTCGTCCGGTGTAAACTCGGCCCAAAATTTTTAAAAATTTCCTTGGGAAAAACCCTTTTTCAAACTTGTTCAAAAAAATTTTGATTCCATGCAGCACTCGGGAAAACCATGCAAAAAAAGAAAAAAAAAAAACATATGAAATTTTAAAAATCTTCCCCTCCAAAATACGGGCAAGATTTCAAAGTTTTTGGACAGATGCTCTTGGGTCACTCTCTCCCAAATTGTTCAAAAAAATTTTGACCTTTGAAAAACAGGGCCCGCAGGGGGCGGAGCCCTTTTTCCCTTTAATGTTTTTTTTAAAAAAATTCAAATTTTTTCCCCCCAAAAGTACTGGTGGTTTCAAATTTATTGGCAAGATTTTCCCTTTGGGGTCACTCTCTCCCAATATGTCGATTTTTTTGACCGTTTAAAATAAAGGGCCGAAAGGGGGGCGGAGCCCTTCTTTTTGTATATGTAAAAATTTTGAAAAAAAAACTTCTCCCCCAAAAAGTAGGGCTAGTTTCAAAGTTACAGTTTTGGGGCACAGATTTCCATGGTAACACTCTACCAAAATTCTTCAATTTTTTTTTGATTCGAAAAAACCCCATGGCCGCCATGGAGCGGACCCCGTTTTTGTATAAATATAGTAAAAATTTGAAAAAATCTTTTTGGCCAAAGTACTAGCTGTATTTCTAATTTTTTTGGCACAATGCCCTTGGGTCACCCCAAAGTTTGTTAAAAATTTTTTTGAAATGTTAAAAAAACTGGCGCCGGGGGGGGATCCGTTATCCTTATATTTTAAATATAATACTTCAAAAATCTTTTTTCCCCAAAGTACTGGCTGGTTTTAAAAATTTTTTGACACAGGTATTCTTTGGTCATTTCCCTACTTAGATTGTTAAAAATTATTTTGACCCGTTGAAAAACATCGCGGCCGGGGGGCTAAGCCCATTTTCTTATTTTTTATATGCAAAGGGAAAAATTCTTCTTGCCCTAAAGTATCACTCGTTTTATGGCTGGCAGAGGACAGAGCCATTTTCACAATATCTAAGATATTTGCTTTTTTTTTTCTCCCCTAAACCTGGTTCTCAGGTGAGCGACCCAGGGCTATCAGGCCCCTTTAAATTTTTTTTTTTTTTTTTATTTTTACTATTATTTATTTTTTTTTTATTTTTCAGCAACAAAATAAAAAAGGGGGGAAATAAAAGAAACGTCACTTGTTAACTGTCAATTTGCCTCTAAATTACCATTGTTGCACTTAAAAGTTACATACATGTTTTTTGTTAAGTTTATGCAGGGTTTTTGATTAAATAGATCCTTTTAGGAGGGGAAGACCTTAAGTCTACATGTATGAAAAATAAGTGACCTAGGGGGGGGCAATTATTCCCCCCAGGGCCCATGTTTTAAAAAAAACTTGGCATATGTCAATAAAGGAAAATTTTACAAATAAATTCTAAACTCAGGGCCCATTTCAAAAAGTTCTTAGGAAAAAAATTCCCCTTAACTTCTAAAAAGAAGATTTCCCTTAATTATTAAAGGATTTCCTTTAGTCTTTTTTATAAAACCCTTAGGAGATTTTTTCCAGTTAAGGAATTTTTTTCCCTTTTAAATATAAGGGCTTTATGAATATGGCCCCTCCTTGTGGATTTCTGACAAAATATTTTCTAGTTTTTTCTATATAAGCCTTTGAAAAAACAAAGTGACCAGGGCGGGGGCTTATTTAAAAACCCCGGGGATTTAACATTTTTATACAACAAATACACTGAAAAGTATTACACAATGGCAATGAGCTCATTCTTGCCTTTGGTTCGGTTTGGTTCCAGTTTCAAAAACTCATGCTTTTGACAACCATGGCATTCTTAAAAAAACATTCTATTTTGTTTATCTATGTTTGACCACTAGAGTAGGACGATTTTTCGGTCCCGGGTAGGGGTCGGGTAACGCTTTCCCGGGACTAAATCTTTACCCGTGTATGACATTATATGAAAAGCAATAGAAAAATAAAATTTATTCGAACTGAATCGTCATTAACTTTCCCCGGTTTTTCCCCCAAAAACGTACTATTTTTTTTACCAAAACGTTAAAAAGGGATGCACGCGCCCCTAAATCATTTCAAAATTTTTGTTTTATTTGCTTTGTCGCCAAATAAGACCAATGTATGTAAAAGTGGAAACCCCCCGTTTCTGTAAAAACAAACGATCATTTTTAAAACGACCTAAGTGTCTGTAATATTCAGATTCCATTTTTTTTACAAATAGTTCCAAGAATTTGGGGGTTTTTTTTTTATTTTTTTTTTGGAAATTTAAAAATAATAACCCCTAATTTCATGATTCTGTTCTTTAAAGATACTAAATTTTAGTTTTAATAAAACCCGTCTTAAGGGGTCGTAAAGGGAAAACAAGAAAAAAATAGCCGCTAAAAAGTCCCGCTAAATAAAAGCAAAATAGTCAAAATGCTTCATTTTGGAAATAAAAAAATTGACCGCCAAATCAGGTTGCTTTTTTTACATGTGATTTCACTGAAAAGATTTTTTTCGCTTTGAAAAATTTCTTGTCATATTTGCAAGGCACAAACGACAAGGCTTAATTTTGGTTGTATCGTTATTCCCTGAAACCCCAAAGCGGCAATATAAGTTAATAATAATATTTTTATCGTCCTTATTTTAAAACTTACCGTTTTTAAGTTAGTTAAATTTTCACTGAAAAAAAACACCGCTGTTGTAAAGAGAGTGACTATACTTTCATGGGAGTATTGCTCCGGGTTTTTGTTGTTTGTCTTTTTAAAAAACCCCTACTATACGGGGGCCCCTTTCAAAACAACTGGCGAGATTTCAACAGTTTTAGTACAGTTTTCCCTCGGGTAACCTAAAACCGAGAAATATTATTCCGATCCGTAAAAAAATCCCCGCCAGGGCGAGGCTAATTTCCTTTATAAATTAGTGAAAATTTTAAACAAATCTCCTCTTAAACCGCTAAAACGATTTATTAAACGTGGGGGGATGATTCTGGGTAAACCCTTCACAAAAGTTGCTAAAAAACTTGATCCATGTGAACTCTGGTTGCCATGGCAACAAAAAAGAAAAAAAAAAAAAAAACTTTAAAATCATCCCTTAAAAACGCTGGCCAGATTTAAAAAATGTTTTAACAGATGTTTTTGGGGAAACCCTCCCGAATGCAAAAATTTAGCCCCATCCGTAAAAAAACATAGCCGCCAGGGGCGGGGTAATTTCCCTTAAAAAATACTAGTGAAAATTTTAAAGACTTTCCCTCTGAAACTGCGGGACAAATTTGGTTAAATTTGGCAGGGATGATTTTGGGTGAAAAAAAACAAAAGTTCAAAAATAATCCATGAGGGAACTTGGCGTGGAAAGAATGATTAAAAAATTTTTAAAAATCATCCCCTTAAATACTACTGACCAGATTTCAAAATATTTTAGTAAGTTTTCCCTTTGGTAACCTTATATAAAGGTAGGCATCCAGGGCCTCTATGGCCCTCTTTGTTGATTTCTGCCTAAAATGAGTTTTTTTTTTTTAAAAGTAAAAATTTAGGGGCTCAACCCCTATTAAATTCCAACTCGATTTTTGGTACTTTACCCCTGTCCTGTGAAAACAGTTTTAAAATTCTAGCAGCAGACTTGTTTACATAGACGCATCGCAAATAATTTATAGATCTTTTTTTTTTTTCATAAAAAACAGATGTTTATTTGCAAAAACATATAAAAATTTTTTGGATAAAATTGTTTTAAACATTGCAAGGACTAAATTAAAACAACAAACAATAATGTAAAAAAAAATAAGGATCGACGGGTTTGTTTTGATTATCTGCCCTTTAAAAAGGGTGAAAGAAAAAAAGAAACCCCTTTCCCCGGGGACAGAAACCCAAAAAGTAAAATGGAGACCCCTTTTTTTCCCGAAAAATTTATTTCTAGTGTTATTTTTTAAAATTATGAAAAGGTTTAAAAAAAATTTTTATGGCTATTTTTAAATTTTTCCCTTGTCTATTAAGTAAAAAAAAAATTGGGGAACGTAGGAAGCCATACCTGCTTTAAATAGCAAAAACATTTAAAGATTGATGAAACAAAAAAAAAAGTGGTGTTTTTTTCCTTAATCATGCCCATTGTCATTATGCAATGTGTTTATTCTTTTCTGCAAAAAGTCGTTAAATGATGGCGGGTTGTTACATGGTTTCCCAAATATCGTAATATTATGTAATCACTTTATATGATGCTCCATATCGTTATTGATGATAAAAATACCGTATAGGGGTTTTCAAATATTTTTTAATATGTTAAATTCGAAAATGATGTTCATTTTAAAATTATAAATGCTTTGCTTGTTGATTTTTGCCCATGCATTTCGGCATTAATCCCCCCTTTGACTTTTTAGAATGTTTTTTTGCCTTTTTTGGTAAAAAGTTTTTTTTTCCACTTTTTAATGCCTGTTTAAATAACGTGCATTCTTAGAAACGTTTGTGATTTTAAATACACGAGCATAATTAAAAAACCGCAAAAAATCTTTGTGCTTCTATCAATTGATAGGATCGTTTTTGTTTTTTTGGGGGATTCAGGATCCCAGACAAAATAAAAAAGGAAAATAAAGGGTTTTTTTTTTTTTTTTTTAAATGATAAAAGGGCCCGTATAAAATTTATGCTTTTTAAGTACGTGTTTTATCACTCCCAACGCTTTTTAAAGTGGTACGGGTATTACCCCTTACATGTCTTTTAGATTTTAAGTGAATGTAAATAAAAAAATATATTAAGGCTTGGCGCAAAATTTACCCCCCTTTTTTTCATTCATTTGTTATTTCGGCCCTGAAACATTTTGTTTTGGGTTTTTCAAGCAGAGAAAGGTATTTTTTGGGTTTGGATAATTTGATAATGTTATTAATTGATTTGCTTTTTATAAACTTTTGGAAAAGAGTTTGTTTTTGAAATTGTAAGGTTTACTTCAGTTTTTTAGCTGTAAATTCTAGTCGGTTTTTCCTTTGTTTGGGGAAGCTTCGGGGCCGTTAGGTGGCGCTCTGCAAGTAGTATAAAACGGACAGAAAGAATTTTTCAGTCAGTTGGTTTTGGTTCTCAAGGGTAGGTCGACTTAATTATAATAACTTTAAAAAGAGAATTAGTATTGGACTTTGGGGCCGTTTTTCTAGAGCCGAAAAGTAACGATTGGGGGAAATCGTACGTTATTATAGTGGCTAACTTCCCCGGGAAATTGAAATGCTATCACACCCCCCTTTTTGTTGAGGGTTTTTGTCACATTAGGGTTGGTGTGGTTTCAAGTTAGTTTTAAGAATTGAGATAGAGTCTTATGCTTTTATTCAAATCAGGCCGGGCAAAACAATGAATTTTTATATATAACTTTGGTTTCAATTACATATTTTTTAAGTTAATTTATTTACATATATTGTTTAATTTTAAACCTAAATTATTTAAGGAAAAATTTTGTCAAATTTTTTTGGTCAAATCATCAGGAGGTACCCCAAAAAAAAATTTTTATATAAAATAAATATTTTTTTTTTTCGTCTCCGCGCAGGGGAGTCATGAGCTTAGCTGATTATATTAAATCTAAGTAATTTATTTCCAAGTTTCATCCGCTCGGAGTTTTTGATTTGTAAATATAAGATGGCTTAGTAAGGCGGGGGTAAAGAATTGCCCGTTCAATATTAGACCTCGTTACGCTACATAAGTTAATTCAGGACTAGTAGGCGTTTCAGCATATGAGGCTATTTCCGGGACGGGAAAAACCCATGTCAGATAAAACCTAAGTGGGTTTAACCCAAATATTTCTAGGGCATGATAATGCATGTGTACACTATATCTTTCCAAGTAGTCTGTTTCAATGATGAATACTGTTCCCCCTTTTTTTTCCCTCAGAAAAATTTTTTTATCAACAACAAAATTTAAAAAAAAAGGAAATAAAATGTATATACATTAGTTTTCCGCCAAAAGATTCCAATTCACTCTAAGAACATTCAAAAGAAAAAAATGTACTTGCCGTAAAAAAGATTATGTTTTTATGGTGTGTGTGAACGGATGTATGTTTTGGGCTTCTCGATTTTAACAAAAAACAGTTTGTGTGTAATCGAAAAAACCCTGAGCGGGGTAAAAAAGCTGGGACGGTCAGCAAAAAAACTAATTAAAAAACATTCCCTTTTTGTTTACAAATTACCTTGTATTAATAAAAACATTGACAAATTTTTTGTTTTTTTGATTTAAAAAAAAATTTTATTGATATTGTTTTAATGCGAATTAAATCTAAAAAATGATTGATCCGATAGGATTAATTAGATTTTATACAAAAAACCAAAAGTTTTCTTTTTTTGCTTAAATTTTTCATTTTATAACGAATTGTGTTATTTTGATTTTTTTAAAACCAATTTTTTATTTGTTTTAGTGCAAAACAAGTTAAACACATGGTTATCAAAAATTGATTAATTACGATTATTTTTATTATAATACAAAAATAATATTTTCCTTTTATTCACAAAAAAATTTTGTTTTGAGCAACAAATAGTAATTAGTTCAAAATAATTTGTTGTTTAAAATTTTCAGTCGAATTATTGTCAATTATCGTTTTATTGATTTCCACCTTTTTTTAAAGTCAATCTTAAAAGGATTCTCCCTTGTTGTTAACCGATTTTAATCATTTTCATAGATATGGAAATCAAAGTGAGATTTTTTCTTTGAAATCTCTTAACCCGGGAAACCCTGGGAATAAAAACCCAAAGACGTTTTTCAAATGTAAAAAAAAAGATTATTTCCTTAGTTGTTATCCGATTAATATTTTTATAGCTATGAAAAACTTAAGTGAGATGTATATTTGAACCTTTTTCAAACCGGAAGTCCGTGGCATTTAAAACCCGGGAAAAACGTCTATGTTTAAAATCGATCCTATTTTCCTTAGTTTTTCCTCGATTTTTAAAAATTTTAAGCTTTTTAAAAACTAAAGGAAATCTTAAGACGAGGTATTTTCGGCGCCCGATCTAAGATTTGTGAACACTGATTAAAATAACATAAGCAGGTCAACGTCTTAAAATTTTAAGGGGAAATGCCTCCCCCTTTTTTATTCATAAAAAAATGTTTTCTATAAAATTTTTAGAGTGTGAAAAGTATTACAAAAAGGGACAATATGTTAAGACATTGTCATTTAAAAATGGAAAAGGAAAGACATTCAATGAAAGCCTCCTCCCCCGGAAATTTATCCTCCTGCTTAGGGGGGGGGAGTTCATCCTTTTCCTCCTCAAGGAGGGGGTTCGAAATTCAAAAGGGACAGACAAAAGAAAGTTAGGAAAAACCTCCTTTAATATTAACTAAGGGCAGGAATTTGTTTTTCAATCCCTTTAGTGTATGGTCAGCGGACCCCAACCCCTTTTGGTAAAACTTACTTTGTGTCAAGCACACAGAGGGGTTTTTAAAAACCGTCCCCCCCACAACTATTTTTTTGGGGATTTAAAAAGCGTGGGAACCGTTAATGACGAAATACAAGACCGTTTTCCCAAGTAGAATTTAAAAAAAAAAGTACCTTTTTAATCGGGAAAAAATGATTTTTGGACCCTAGAGTCGAAATTGATCTATTTAAAGACATGGCTACGGGAAACGGTGAAAACCAACGGTGACCGATAAAATTTACGGAAGGTAGCCACCCCAGAAAAAACTGTCTGTCTGCTCTCAACCAAAACCCTTTTTTTAGCAAAGATCCTACCAGAGACAAATTCCTTATTGGTATTATATAACAACCCTGAAACAGCAAAGGTTAGACCCTTGCCCCACAAAAAGTCCCCAGTAACCCCCCAAAAATGTTTGACCTTTTGAAAAGGGTTGTATCCCCTTTGGGTTTACTCGAGATTTAAAACCACTTACACCCGGTTCCTGCGCAGCACACAAATGTGATGGAATTTATAAAAGAAACGTTTTGAATGGAAACCCCCAAACTAAACAGGACAGGATACTGTTCCAATCGAACTTTGCAAAAAAATCATGATTTTTGCGAGGATGCGGTTTTTTTCGGAATTAGTAACTTACAAAACATGTGGTTTGGGGCCCGCGGGATTGAAAAGAAAAGTGAACATAATGAAAATGAGCCCACAGTAAAGTAGGCCCTCGATTGGTCACCTGCGATGATGGGTTGATAATGAAAATTCTATTGGACTAATGAAGACATAAAAGAATATTTTGAACCCCTTTGCCCAAAAAAGTGGGGAGAAACGGGAAAAAATTTGGGTGAAAAATACTCGAATATGAAATGAAAGAAACTCAAAAAAAAAGCCCTTCAAAAACCCCACGGTTTTTCTTTGAATCGATAAAAAAGGGAAATTTATGCGAAAGTATAAATTTTTTGAAACAGGGCTCAACTAGAAGAAACGTCGTTATCAGAAAAAATTCTTCGAACTTTTGGATTCGACAATAAAAGAATTTATTTAAAAAGAGTATTGAAAAAATACAATCACTGGTTCGATGAGGTCACTGGCACGGGGAGAAGATTCGGAAATTTTTGTGATGATATGATGATAATGATGATGATGTATGATAAGTTTATAAAGGGAGAAGACTAATAGACAAAATAAAAAAATAATGAACATAGACAGAGGTCCAAAAAATTTTCGCCCCATGGCGAGGGAAAACTACGTCCCAATAAATAAGGGAAATATGTGGTAAAAAAAAAATACAGACTGGTGGGTACATTAAAGAACGACCCTTCAAAATGTTACCCCCGTGGCATAAGCGGGAGAAATGGCCCAAATCAGAACCAAGAGACAAAGACTCTCCCCAAGGGAAAGAAAGTTGCTTTCATGAAACGCCAAATATTAGTTCCCTATAAAATAAAACAAAATATTTCGATCACCCGGGAAATTCCGCCAATTTAACTTTCTATGTTGAGCAAGGGCAATAAAAATTTTAGAACAGAAAAAGTGTGCATTTAAAACGAATTGTATTGCAAAAAAAAATAAGTGAAGATTAAAATTTGTTAATTGTAGCGGAAAAGTGTGAAATTAAAGCGAATTGAGTAACAGATTAAAATGTGTTTGTTTTTCTTTTACAACAGGATCCCAAACAAACAACTCTTTAAAAATTGGGGAAACAATGAAACGATAATTTACAAAAGTCGATTGAAAACAGATTTATTTGAAGCACTTACAATTTGTATACTAAAAGACTAAATGTTAGTGAAAAAAGAGGAAAAAAATTTATTTTTTTAATTAAACAAAATGATAAAAAATCAATATCGGATCAATCAGGTTTTTGACATATTGCACTAAAACAATATCAAAAAACTAAATTTTTAAAAACAAAATAATAAAACCCTATCTAAATGACTAAATGTTGAGCAGAAAGAAAAGGCCATTATTTTGACTTTTTAAACTGGTGCCAAATTTATTTTCATACCGAAAAAACCCGGTCGGGGAAAAGAAATGAATTTTTTTCAGGGGATTCCCATGATCAATGGTAAAGTTCAACAAAATTTTTAGTCCATGCATTTAATGTTTTCAGTGGATGCACTTTTGTTCAAAAGGAGTCGGGTTTTCGGGGGAAAAATGAATGAATTTTTCGTGGGGGTTCCCCTGAAACCCGAGTCGTTCTCCGCTTTTGGGCAAAAATAGAGACGGAAACACTTTGATTAGAAATGGGGAAACACATTTAGTAGTTACCGGTGATGTGCTTCGATAGCCCCAATAGGCATGTACTTCATTCTTTTTAAAGTTAAATCAAAATCCGGTGCAGAGAAAAGCCGGGAAAAAACTCGTCTACGGACGGGCGGACCGACCGACCGCCCCTGATCCTATAGCCCCATTAGCTGAATATGACTTGACTATTTAGTTTACCGTCGCTTCGACAGTTTTTCAGTCATATAGCGCGTCCCGCTAATTACAGGTGGAGGAAAATCCCCCCCTTTTCACAGAGGCATCCCGGGGAGAACACCCCCTACCGCAAGCCACTGGGAAAGGGTTCCCACAGAAACCATATACGAAGTAAAAAAAACGTTAATAACAGTGAGATAAAAATGAAAAATCATTTCAGGCAGTACCAAAAAAAAAGAGGCTCTAGATCCCCTTGGTTTTCCCGCCCGAATATTCCCCACAAAGTCTCCGGGAACCCCAGACCAATGCCCATGTAGCACAGTGTAAAAAGTTTCAGAGGGTATGGTAACCTTTGTGAGCACGCAAAACTTCGACCATCAAAATCATTGTTAAAAAGGGATCATAAAATACAAAATGGCCCCAAATTTTTTCATAAAATGAACACAATGTTAGAAATGCTAGCAAAGTATCTCTATATAAGCATGATAAAGGACAAACAAATCACCCGTTATAGCAAATCAGCATCAAAAAAATTAAAAATAATATAATGCTCATTTCCTTTTCTTTTAAATAACATCTTTTAGGGATTAAAATCATCATAAATATTTAAAAAGCCCATAAACACTAAAAATATCATTTGTAACACTAAAAAAGCATCATGTAACATGAAAAGGGGCATCATATTTTGGTTACCCCGGCCATGAAATAGTATAAATAATCAAAATAATGGAAATGATAAATTTGTAAAAAAAATTATCACATGTAATTCAAAAATTTGGATATATAATGATATTTACTCGTATATTTAAACAGAAAGCTTAATGAAAAAGTGGGATCTAAGGCCCCGATCATCAGAGAAGACTTTAAAGAAAACACTTATGACAAAAGACCATCAAGCTTAACATTTACAAAGTAATGTCCTTTGGCACATAAAACGGGACGAAAATTTTTAAAAGCAAATGGAGAGTATGTTTCTATGAAATATCATATTTATTTTGAAAATTCAATTACTCGTTGCACGAACCGTCTTGTGAACTATATGATAAAACATCGGCTCTGTTGGGGGCATGGGATATTTAAGTTCCTCACGTCAAAAGTGCAGGTTTTAAAAATCCATTTTATATCCTCGTCGTCAATTAAAGTGTATGTAAACAAGGATTAAACCAAGAAGGTCGAGTTTCTTTAGATTTTAATAACTGGAAAGGAGAGATCGTAGGTGTAGATACTACATTGTAAAAGTGTTATACTTATAATGTATGATTTAATAAAAATCAGACCAATATTGTGAGAAAAAGAGCTATAAAAAATTTTAAAAAAATATGCAAGGGGGGGGGTAAACTCAATGAAAAAAGAAGCAAGCGACTGCCTACAAAAGGGCAAATAGGGTTGTATTTCTGATTTTTTGGTTAAATGAAAGTGCCAAGGAATATATCCAATAAATATAACAAAAGGGGCCTAATCATATAAATCAATTCAGTAACCAATTCAAATTTCAGTAAATATTCTTTTGTAAATCATCTGGAGGCCCCCTTTTTATGGGGTCGAATTTATACAGGATAAAGGGAATCAACGGTAGGGAAATTTTCCCCAAAAAAATTCTAACCATTTTTTCATAGAAGATTTTTTCGGCGTTAGGCCGGGTTTTTTTTTCCCTAATTCCCGTGAAAAACACATAATGAAGCGGAATAAAAATTTGGCTTTTTTTTGGTTTATTTATACTTTGCTAAAGTCCCATTGGTCATTGTAAAAAGAAAAGAAAAAAGGGGGTTGAGGAAACGAGTTCTTTTGATCTCTGTTTGTTTTAAAAAATGAGTTTTATTCACCTGCAACGATTTGTCCCGAAAGTAAGACACGCATCTTTTTAAGGTAAACTGAAAGTAGAACGGTAAAAAATAGGGAAAAAATAGATTTAGGAATTGATTTTTCGAACCTGACGATCTTATATTCTTAAAAAATAAATCCGGTTTGTTTTGTAGCCCCCGAAACGAAGCCTAATACGCCCGATGTTTTTTTTAAGGGGTGGAAGTGTCTACCCAAAATTTTACAAATTATTTGAATCTGGGTATTTCAAAGGCTGCATGACAAGGAATTACACAACTATTAAAACCCAAAAAACAAAATCTTTAATTTAAACCCTTAGAACCCCAATCTCAAACACGGCCGAGTATCTTTTTTTAAGATATTTCTTTTTTAAATTTTCTTTATAGAGTATATAAGGAAATAGTACCCCTGGGGGCCCCCTTTTTCAAAGGGGCAACTTTATTTTAGCAATTTTTGGTAAACAGCTTAAGGGGACCCTTTTTTTAAAAGAAATTTTTAAATTTTGGTCATTGTTTCAATGAAACCTTCTTAACAGGTATATAAAAAAATACAGACCCTTTAGGGCTTCTTTTTTCGAGATCAACTTATTTAGCAATTATATTAGCAGCAATGTCAAAGGCTGTGGCCATTTGTGCCATACAAAATCAAAATTTTAACACCCATTTCATAGAAAAAAACAGCAGTTATGTAAAAACACCGTGATTATTTGTGGGCTTTTGGCTAAATGAAATTTTAAAATTTTCCCCTTTATGAATTTAGAAATTTTTATGGAGTTGTAAAAATGTGAAAAATTCCCGCTGTTACTTACCCTTTCCCTTTGTTTCTTTCTTTCACTCTTTTCCTTTGCCTGGGGGGAATTTGCGAAAATGTAGAAACTCTATTTTCTTTTTTATTTTATAATTAAATTTTATTTTAAAATAAAAACCATTTTTTTTTTCGATTTTCACCGCGGTTCCGTATGTCCCAAATGCTCCCTCACAGCCCCAAATCATGCTCAAAGTGCACCGAAACGAACAATAATTGTATATAAAAGGTGGTTTTTAAAATAACGTTCACAAAAAAATCAAAAAACAAAACATAGAAAACTTTATAAAACAAGATAAGGATGTCTAAGGGGAAAAAAAAAGTACAGTGTTTCGAAGGTGAAAAAAGCAAATAAACTCAATATGTTTTTTACGTTATAGAATGTTTCATAACCCAAAGGTCAACAAAAATTTTTTGAAAATTATGATAAATACAAAGCCCTTAATTATTTAATGGGAAATTATTAATTTTTACATATTTTTAAATTATAGAATACTGTATAATTTGCCTTGTGCAATCTCCCATGCTTTTTAAATCAATGCTCCCCCTTGACGTTAAAAATTTTTTAAAGTAATCAAATATTTTTAAAAAACAAATTTAGACATTGTAAAAAACAAAAATTTATTGTAAGAATTTTTTATGAGAATTAATAAAAAATTTTCACTGCTTTATTATTTTTTAAGAAATCTTAAGATGTTTAAGTTCAGTTTAAAGATCATTATGTTTTAATAATTTTATTTAAAAGTCCACGATGTTCATTTTCTGATTTTTCTAAATCCATTCACTTCGTAAAAAAACTCCTATTGAAACTCGAAAAAATAAAATACTTTGCTGGCTTTTTCTTGAAGGGCTTTTTGTGTTTCATAATCCATGGGTTTGGGCCCTCGTTGTAATTTTCGTCAAAATACTTTTTTTAACTTGTTATGTTTTTTAAATACATTTTTTTAGTTTTAAAGGGTTTTCCCTATACTCGTGACTTTTCAACTTTTTTTGAAGTCTTTTTTTTCAGGGGTTGTACAAATTCACTTTCTCTCTGCACTGGTTATCAGGCTCATGGAACTTACAAAAGACAGCATTATTTAAGGTTTTCCCCAAAAAATGATCCCCGTACTTTTTTAAATCTTCTTTAAGCATATTCAGTTCCCGTTGGCATTTTCTAAGCATAATGTCACTTTATCATTTTCGGCTGAAAGACTGTTCCTTTCTTAGTGTTCTTCCTTTTTGATGTTGTTTGCACAACTACAAAACAGCCTTTTTTTCTTGTATTTAAAAGCCGTTTAGAGTTCAATTCTTTTTACTATGCTTCGTTCTTGTTTTAAGCATATCTGAAATCTGGAAAAACAATTCCCGCAAAGTAGCCAAAATTTCCCCATTAAAGCATGGCTTGCAATGTGGACACCTTTGCCTGGCCACGTTGGTGTTTTCATGCCCCACATCTTAGCACTGATGCGTTCCAGTAATTTCTCCCTTACCGGTAATTCGAATGTTGTCGTGGGTATCTCCATGTCCATTCCAAAAATTTCCTTGGTTTCATGTTTTAGGATTCGATCTCCTTGGCTTGAAAAATAAACCCGGAAATTAACAAAAGGGTTGAAGTGTTGTACCCCCGGTCTGCGCCAAATTGTAAAAGTGGAAAAATTCACCCGTGTTTCTTTACCCTTTCTCCTTTGTTTCTCTTTTTTCACTCTTTCCTTCCTGGGGAAATTAGCGAAAACTGTAGACGCTTACTTTATCTTCTTTATTTACTTATTCAATTTATTACAAAAATACAATAACTTATTTTGTTTCTTTCGATTTTCCCGCGGTTCCGTATGTCCCAATGATCCTACATGCAACCCAAAACTGCTCAAAAAACACGGATAAAGACAGATAAATATTAAAGGCTGGTTCCTTTAAAAAAAGTGTCACAAATACAATCATATAATCAAAATGAAAATGTTATGAAAAAAAGTTAAGGTGTCTAAAGGAGAAAGAAAGTCAGTGTTACGAAAGGTGAATTAAGCAAATAAACACAATCTATGTTATAACGTCATAAATGTTTCAAACCCAAAGGTCTAACCAAGTTTTTAAAAAAGAAATTAGTTCAAACTAAAAGCACACTTAATTACTGATTCTGGAAGTTTTTAAATTAAATTTTTAAATAGAATGTCATAATTTGCCTTGTACAGAGTAATTTGGAAACAGCAGACCCTCTATGGGGCCCTTTTTTTTCATTTACAATTTGGTAAAACCCTGGGGCCATTTGTACCCAAAAGAAATTTAAAATTTTGCCCATAGGATTAAGGAGCGTTTTTAAATTTTTTAAAGTAAAAAATTCGTTTGGTGCCATGGGAATCAGAGATCAAAGAATCAGTTTTTAGCACTTTTGCGAAGGGCCCCCCATGGTTAATTCATACTAAGTTTATCAATTTCTACCTTGATTTCAGAGGGTATTTGTTTAAAACAAATTTTGGACGGACGGACGACGGGGGCGCAGGTGATACAAAAGCTCATGCTTGGTGAGCTTAAATATAACAAAGAGGATAACTCACTTAAAAAAAGATCCCTGATGTGCCAAGGATATCCAAAGGGGTTGGGTTTTTTAAATCAAAATCTGACCCAAAGGAGTGAGAGATGGGGGGACAAAATATTTAGAAATAGCAAAAGGCCAAAACTCATTTTAATCAAGCGAATCTTAACGGCCAAAAATAACCAATAGATTTGTACTTTTCCCCCTTGTAAAAAATGACAAAATCCCACCCAAAAAGAGCGGGGAAAAACTGTCTACAAACGGACCCACCGATCGCGTGACTCCAAAGTAGCCCCCTTACTTCGTATTTTTGGGGGTTTTAAATTGGGTTATAAATCATTGTAACAAGGGTTTTTTTTTCCCTCCCCAGTATGTCACGGTCAGCTATCGAACCCGCGACCTCTCAGTTACGAGGCGGATGCTCTTATTTTAGATACAATTATTGATTCATACTTATGTGCCAAGTTACAAAGCATGTAGCGCTTCTAGAATTGCATATATTTTGTATGTGTTTTAAAGTATTAAAGGTAGGTTTTTTCATATTCCGTACTCTACACAAGGTTAAACGTAGTGGAAAATTCGATAAAACAAGGCTGAAGGCATCAAGTTTTGTATGTTTCAAATTTAAGAGGATTTAACGAGCTGCGATAAACAGGTTACTTAGTTTTGCAAATACCAAACATAATAAAATAATGAATGATTGTTCTTTTAGATTTGTTTCCTTTTTAATTAGATATGCATATTTGATATAAATCTAAAAAACTGTAGGCTAAAGAAATAGGGAGGGTGGTGATGGGTAATTGTTAAAAAGTCCCTTAAACAAAGGCGGAATCTTAAATTTTTGTAAATCTTGTTAAACCCAAAGTTAAAGCGTTTTTTTTTTTTTTTTTTTTTTTTTTTGTCATTTTTGAAAAAGCCCCCAAATTTTTTTTAAAATTCTTTATAAACAAAAGAAAGCGGCAAAGTGTTCTCTCAGCGCTAGCGCGCTTTTATTTGTACTAAGATTTTAAATTTAGCGAGGACAGTCTCTATTTATAGATGCAAATTCTGGCTCCAAAAAAACTTTGGACAGCGTTTAAAAGGGACGGGCCTTTTTAAGTGCATAAAATACCCTGGAGGTATCTGGGCGTTATTTATGTGTTATTAGTAAGAAAAACGGTTTGTACCGGGAAATTTTAAATTTTTTAAAAATCATGAAAACCCCAAAAAAAAAACCCAAAACCCCCCCCTCCACAACTAAATTCACCTACGAACCACATTGCATCTTCCCCCGCATGGTAAAGTCAGTTATGAATCATTTCCCCATGGAAAAATGACATTTAAAATCATTCCTGGCATGGTAAAGTGACAGTTTTGTACTATAGAGAAGTTAGTTTTTTTTTGCTTTTTTGCCAATCAATTTTTGTGTCTTCTATTTTTTTTTTCTCAAAATTGGGTTTTTAAAACCCTTTTGTGAATTTCAGCTACCGTGTTGTAGAATTTGTTCAATGTTCGTCATTCATACAAAATTGAGAGGTTATTTGGTTTTTTTTAGAAAAGAAACGGGTGCCCAAAAATGTAGGGACTTAATAAGAGTGACTACGTCACATAAATACAAAAATACAAAACAAAAGCTTTATTACAAAAAAGAAAAGGGGGCGTACCTTAAAAGCATAGGGTAAATGCCCAATGGAAACTTAAAAAAAGAAAAGGGAAAGGTGAAATCCTTTTTTTTTTTAAAGTTAAAGGGCGATTCATTTTTAAAGATTCTTTAAAATTAAAGGTATAACTTTTTTTGATTCATTGACATTGATTATGTATTGCAATATTTTTTCTGGTTTTTTGTATTATGATTTTTAGTTAAGAAAAAAAAACAATATTGAAGTATATGAACTTATAGCTGATATTCAAAAAGTTCAGTTTTCAAAAAAACAGTAAACATTCTGAAATTTTAAAACGAATATTTATGTTTAATGTCACCTGATTTTAATGATAACAAAAAAAGACTAAAAAAATGTTTTAATGGGGTTTATATAGTATACTGTCCCCCTCGTTCCTTTTTTTACTGTTTGACCTTACAATCTAACAGTCTATGCACAGGGAAATTCTATTAAAAAAAAAAGAAAAGACCCCTATTTTGTTAGGGCCCATTTATATAAAGGGGGCAGTTTAATTTTCTCTGCACAGTCCCGGGGGTTGGTCTTTGCTAAAAAAAAAATGACTCCAAATTTATAGCATTTTTATATATTTTTTGCATCTTGGGACATTGAAATTTTAAAATTTACATTAAAGATGAGAATGCATGGGAAAAAAAAAACATGGGGGGTCGATTTTTTTAAAATAAAAATTTTTTTTAAAAAAAAATCGACCCCTCCATATTAAGTTTTTTAAAGACAGAAAAAGGGGGTCGAATTTTTTTAAGCTTTTTTTTTTTTTTTTTTTTTTTTTCATTTTTGTTTAAAAATTTAAATCAAAAGAAAAAAATACAATTTTTAAAAAAAAAATAATAGAGTATAAACTAGAACTTAAAACAAACTATACAAATATAATCAAGAATGTCCAAAAATAAAAAATAAGAATTAAAAAAAAAAGTTTTTAGCTGTGGGAAACGAACTTATGACATCTTTATGGAAAAAAAATACTGCGACGCCCCTACCCATTGAGCTAAATCCAAAGTCGAAAAGTGGTAAATTTAAAGGGATTTGTAGGTAATTACTGATCCAAAACGTACACTACACGTACATTTTACTGTATTAACTAATCGTTCCCATATATTACGGTTCTATTAACAAAATAAAAAATTCGTATTACTTTTCCCCCATAGTAATATTTTAAAATTCTATTTTAATTACAAGCCAATACAGAAGACATAAAATGGCACTGTCCCGGAGGTCATGGGGCCCATAGATAAAAACTAATTAAAATGCAAACATTTATGATAATACCCATTAAAAATGATCAATTACACTGGAAGCTATTTAAACAAATTAAAACACGTATTTGAAACCGAAACAATCAATAGAAAAATTTGGTCACTGAAAATGATTACCATCACACTTTACATTTACTGCGATACTTTTGCACTCACAAAAGGGTGTGAAAACCCCTTTTTAAAATTAAAAAAAGTTTTATATCAGTACTGAAAAACCGTCCAGAAAAAAATTAAGTGACTGGGGGTATTTTCCCCCCCATAGCTTACGTGTACAAATTATATCGGGGTTGCTATAAATAAAGGGCCGTTTTAATGGTTAGTTCGAACCCCCCGACCACAGCCACCTCAAACATACCTTACTGTTACCCGACAAAACCCCCCACTTTAAGATCATTATTGTATCCCCGGGATAACGACAAACCCTTTTCCTGCCCCTTTTTTTTAAATTTTACATGATCCGATAAAAAACAAAATAAAAAAATCTTTAAAAAATCAAGAAAAAATGTTTATGAAGAAAAAAATTCCTTCCCCTGTTGTTCTTCCAGGCCCGTTTTCCCCCAACTTTACACTGTTGTTTTAGGCACGGGGCATTTTGTGGAATTTTCGGGGCAAACAAAATTTTGAAAAAAATTTTTTTTTAAACCCATTAAGAAGGTTTTTCTTTGGGGTAGTAGAAAAGACAAATTGGGGCATTTTATATTTGCCCCCCCTCAGCATGAAAAGATCACAAGGGTCTTTTAAAAAAAAAAACTTAGCTTTCTTTTTGCATTTTTTGTAGAAATTTAGTCAATTACGAAAATTTGTGAACAGGGCAAAAAAACCCTTAAAATTTTTTTAAAAAAAAGGGAAGGGAAATTGAAAAAAACATCTCAAAGTTACGTAATTCTAATTATCTTTTAAAATAAGGAAAAGGATTTAACAAAAAGAAATTAGTTAAACAAAAAGAAAAAGCCCACAGCGTTTGCAAAAAACCCCAACCCGCTGCCACCCCCGCCCTAGCGTAAAGGGGGGAAAACAACAAAAGGGAAAAAAGGGGTTTTCTCCTGTGAAATGAATGAGGTTTAAAACCCCCTGTGGCCCTTGCAGGCCCCCCTTTTAAAAGGGGGGGGAACTATAAACACTTAAAAGCGAGGGGAAGATAAGTCCTTCCCCCATCCACCCAAAGACGCAGGTGATAAAAATACGGTGTTACCGGGTCAGCAACGTTGCAGACTGAATTAATACTTTTTTTTTTTATTAAAGACCCCGGGCCATTATGCCCGTTAAGGCTAGGCATTATGTGTGGCCTTAAAGTTGAATTTCGAGTGAAGTAATTTACTTTTGGAAAAATTATATTTAATTAAGGAAATCCCTAACTACTGAAATAAAAGCCAAAGATGTACATGTCTGGAAGGGGTCTTGGAAATAATTCAAAGGAGATTTCTTTGAAAAGGGCCGAAATTGGATATCCGGATGCACACTGTTTGTCCTCATTGGATGCTACAATCCAAGAAAGCTTATAATGGGTGGGGTACTTGGTTTATTTTTGTTGTTTTTGCCAGTGGCGTCATTGAACAGAACGAGAGGTCTGTCAATTTTGGAGAGGCTTATATTATAGACAGAAAATAGGTTTACGGAAAGGAGAGAGAAGAAATGACTCTGTTCAGGACAATGTGTGCACCCTTCAATCCAAAACGACCCAAAGAAAAAGAAAAAAAGAAAGCCGAAAAAGAAAGAGAGAGAATTCCTCTTTTTGGAATTTAGATAGCTGAAATGCGCATACAAGGATAAAAATCCTTGCAGATAGCTGCCGAAGGGTCTACATGTATAGTTCTAATTTAGACTTTTGTATCAACGTTTTGGTATTTAAATTAAGATAGCAAATGCTTTTTGGGAAATAGGTTGATATGTTTACCGTGGTATCGGGGGTATTAATTTTTTGGTATTTGCCTCTGTAATGTTTACGTGAAATAAGCCGAATTTTCAATATACGAGGAACCACCTCAGATGGTATTCAGCTGCACCCCATCATACCCTATAGAACCGTTTGATACTCCGGGCTCCCCCTGCTCAACACAGGTCCCCGGCAGCTGGAGTGCGTAACTGCTACAAGATACACTCGTTCTACCTTCAGTTTAGGCTTTTTATCTAAACAAAAAATGAAATTTAGTTTTGTCGCATAGCGTTACATAATAATTTATTTAAAGAATTTTATTCACTTAATTGGAGTAACCACCTTTTATTCTACACCCTCCTGTGGAGTAGTACTTCGCTAACAAAGCTATCCCATAGGAAATCTGCCTTCGGATTTTGTTGCTTTTAATATCAAATTTTGGTTTTGGATGTTATGTTTAATCGAAACCGAAATATTAACCATTTTGGCCACATTCAATTTTTGTTGTATTTAAAATGTTGCACCACCCCACCGGAAGTGTGTCGATTTGTTGTTGGCCCGCCCGCTAAATACATATTGACTGTCTCCCAACAATGAAAGGCTGCTGTCTTGGCTGTCAAAGAGCAGAGATCCCAGTCGCACCCCCTTACACGACGTTGGTGTGTTGACTTGTTTGATTTACTTTCTAACCCGCTAAATAGGTATTGACCTTCTCTCACGATGAGAAACTGCTGCCTTGGATACCCAAGGACAGAGTACAGCCTCACGTTGGGCCAACCTGCCCTCGGGCCAGGATTTTGGTCCCCAAAACTGAATTAATACGGCGCGATCTCGGTATTTATAATATTCTATGCAACTGCATCACCTAGCGGACATATTTCAAACAATGGGTAAACTAGGTTAGTCCACTACGAAAATAATAGAATAAATATGGTATGGATGAAATAATCATCTCAAGGTTACAGACCTTATTGCTAAGTATCTATTTAAACTGAGGAGAGTTATTAATCAAATATATATGATCAATCTTACGATTATTTAGACAATTTCTCCTAGTTAACTAAAAACAAGGGAGATAACTTAAGTAGTTATGTTCGGACAATCTCAGAGAAATTGGGGTGCTGGAGGAATTGGGGTGCTATGGCGTCATCAATCGATACCATAATAGCAGACTCACGCGCGGTGCCTGCAGCACCGTGCTTTGACGTCATCAATCGATACCATTATTGCCGAATTCTGAGTTTGCCCGCAATTTCTATCTAATCAGTGAGCCCGAAATTTCAAATTCCTGGTCGATTTAATTTGTTAAGAGTTCGGGATTTTGCGAGACTTGCTTACTTAATTGAGATTTAACTGTTAAGAGTTTACGGCGAACTGCGCATGTCATTATTTAAAATTATGCTCCGCCCTATTCACGTGATAGCCATAGATGGCAGTGTTTACTACACCGATCCCTACACACGAGGTGTGCTTATCATTCAATTCCACACTGGCGCATGTTGATGTCATTTGTAAACATTGAGTAAAGTTGCTTAAATAATCATGTTTATATGCACATTAACATATTAAGAATGAAGAGCTTCGGAAGCCGTATAACCAGTACCTATTTTTACGACTTTGGTAAATACAATAATTAATTGAAATTGATATAACGTTCATAAACAATTTACAGATCATATATTAACTCGTTTGAGTTGGTATTTCCAGGGTATTCTTAGCCTTGATATCTTCCGCTGACAGAGGCTATTCTATAGATCTACGATTATAATCTACCTATTTCGTTCTTTCCTTAACGTCAATCAGTTGCTGTGTACTGATGTCTTAACTAATGAAAATTAAATAAATAAATAAATAAAAAACAGTCATCACTCAAATTAAATTTCCATGCTTCTTTATTGAACTCTGAAAAAGAAATGAGCCGACGGTGAAAAAAAAATTGATATATTATTCTTGCATAGGTTTAAAATAAGAATACAATACTTATGTTCTGGTATACGCTGTTTAATATGTTCTCTATATATAAAGCAGGCACACGATGTTTAAACTGCTAGCTCCAATTAGTGAATCCCTCTCCAGGCCAGGTATAAAACGATGGGCAGTGTATCTAGATAAACAGGTATCATATTACACCTCCCTTTCTAAGTTCAGCTGCTGTTATGTTCCATCCTGTGGTTTGCTCACAAATCCAATCTCACAGGTGGTTAGGATAGTCGACCACTTCTCGTGACATAGTAATTAGCATTGTTATCAAGTGGTAACTGGTTATCTGGCAATTTAATGTTTTGAGATATAGGTGTAGGTGTCTCCGGACATTCTTGGTCGGTTTGCTCTACCTCACTTTTGGCAGACAGTGGGACTAAATGTCTCCTATTTCTACGGAGTATCCCAGATCTTTTTTTACATTGTAAGATCGTGGTGTGTTAGACTTTGAAATGATAACACCAGACTTTCTCTGATCTTATACCTACACATTATCTCTCTCCCTCAGGTTTCTTAAGTCTCTGGCCCTGTGGCGTCTGTTATAATTTTGCGACTGTTTTTTTCTTATAGTGCAACTCTTTAGTCTTTGTGACCCTGAATTTTGGTACATTTGGTATTAAAGAATTAGGTTGAACTGGTAATGAGTTTTGCATTTTCTATCCATTAACAACTCTGAAGGGCAGTAACCATTGTGTAGTGGCGTAGTCCTGTATGACAGTAATGTCATGTAAAGGTCATCAGTCTTTCTCAACATTTTCTTAATTGTTTGAACTGACCTTTCTGCCAAGCCATTTGCTTGTGCATACCTAGGACTACTGGTCACATGTTTGAAACCATAATAAGCTGCAAACTGTTTAAAATTCTCAGAGATATACTGAGGACCGTTGTCACCTTGAAATATGTCAGGAATACCATGGCGAGCAAAGATTGATTTCAAATGATTGATAACAGATTGTGAACTTAAACTGTTCAGCTTATTTTTTTTTTTTTTTAATTTGTGGTGCCTAGACGCATATGCCACTGGCTTCCAGGTATGACCATGTTTTTGCCTTATGACTGCTCCTAACCCAAATGAACTTGAGTCGGCAGAAACTAATATTTCTCTGTTTGAGTCATATTGTGCTAATACACTGTACCTTAGGTGTACTAAGCAACATTTTGATTTTGCGGATAACCTCTTCCTGCACTGGTCCCCATAACCATGTATTCTTTGCTTTAAGGAGTTCTCTTAAAGGCTGTGTTTCATCTGCCATATTCGGAAGGAACTTCGCTAATTGATTGACCATTCCTAAAAACCTGCGAATATCTGACACATTCTGCGGTACTGGTTTTCTTGAGATGACCCAAATATGAGAACATCATCCATTTGACCTATTACCCCTGGTAAACCATCCAAAAGTTCTGTCATTCTTTTCTGAAAGTATTCTGATGCGGAAGAAAAACCCATTGGTAGGCGATTAAACAAAAATCTGCCAAATGGTGTAATAAAGGTTGTCAGATGACGGGATTCTTCAGCTAACCCAATCTGCCAAAACCCTGATGCTCAGTCAATTTTGGAGAACCAGCGACCCCAGCTAGCTTTGACAATGACTCTTCCACTGATGGTAATGGATGTTTTTCCCTTTTTACGGATTGATTTAACATGGTCAGATCAACACAGATTCTGACTTCCCCATTTGACTTTGGGAAACACGCCATGGGTGAACACCACTCTGTAGATTCATCAACTTTTGAAATAACCCCTTCATTTGGCATTCTCTCTAATTCAGCCTAAATTTCGGCATTGGAGGAATCGGGACCCTGCTATCAAGAGATATTTTGTACTCCCAATCTGTTTTCCCTAAGCCACTAAATAAGTTTGGAAACTTCTCCCGACATTGCTCGGACGCACTGAGGGCAGAAACATTTACCTGTTGTAAAATCACTAACTCTTGTATCGCATGACGACCAAGAAGTGCCTCTGTAAGACCTCTCACAACATAAACATCTTGAACACATATCTTATTATTAGTTTCTAATGTGCACTGAAATTTCCCTAACACATGCAATTTTGAGTTACTTGGTCCACACAAATTTCTGTCATTTCGCTGCAATTTTACTCCACTCAAATTGTCAAATTGTTCCTTTGAAATGCAGGTCACGTCAGCACCAGTGTCAATCTTGAATCTGATCCCCGTTCGCCATGGAGTCGATATTCCAGTTGATATTGTCCCCAGGAATTCTGCCTCAGCTGGACAGGTTACATCGGCTACCTCGGTGTGACACATTGAGTTTTTTCCTTTCAAAAATCACATTTCTTTTTGAAATGAAGTAGTTCATTAAACCTTCAGTAACTTTTCCCCATTCTTTCTTATCTCCTTCTGATAAAGACAGAGATGCAAGAATGTCATCTGCTTCATTCACCATGCAGTAAATTAAAGTGTTAATTTGTACTTCCTCCTCTTCGTCACATAGTTTAGAAGCAGATCTGAAGCGCTCAAACCTCTGAAACCATTTTACCCAAGTTTCAGGCTTGCTAAAGCTAAACTCCTCTGGATGTTTGAAATTAAACGATGTCATGGTTAATCCGAATGAAAAATCACAAATGAATTATAGCACAATAATTCAGTTCACCACTGCCACCATGTTATATTTTTCTTGCATCGGTTCAAAATAAGAACACAATACTAATGTTCTGGTATACGCTGTTTAATATGTTCTCTATATATAAAGCAGACACACGATGTTTACACTGCTAGCTCCAATTAGTGAACCCCTCTCCAAGCCAGGTACAAAACAATGGGCAGTGTACTGGATATTCAACTTGAAATGCCACTCGGGTTATATTATGTAACTACGCACGCTTTTCACACAAAAAAAAACCTACTTGGATCGCCTAGGGGCATCAATTATCTCTCGGTCGATACCAGTTTTGTGTAAATCTGTCCTCTCTAGCCTCGGCTACACAACGAGAAACATTGCATACTCGTACATACTAATGATAAAATCTGCGTTCGCCGCCCAAATACGGGTCTACATCAAAAACCGCTGTTTTCTTGGTATAGGTCGAAAAGAGATATTTCATGAAATAGGCTCAATTTATGGACCTGGTGAGCTGTCCTATGCATCGGTTACTAGGTGGTGCAAGAAATTTGCAAGTGGAATAACGTCCTTGCAAGATGCACCATGTGGCCATCGCAGAAAGACAGCAACCAGTCCCAAAGAGGTAGAAAAAGTCAGAGAAATTGTATCGACAGATGCAAGATTCACTGTTAGGGAAATAGATCTCAATAGGGGCAGTTCATTCAATTCTAAGGAAGCACCGTAAAAATGAATAAGATAACTGCGCGATGGATACCCCATTTGCTCACAGAGGAGCAGAAGCGCCTCCGGGTGAAAATGGCAAAATCTTTGCTGAAAATGTACCCAAAATACAATAAACGCTCGTTTGCCAATATCGTCTCAGGCGACGAGACATGGGTGCATTTCTATGAGCCCAAACGAAGACATGAAAACAAGACAAGATATGGGCTACAAAAGACATGAAAAGGCCATGTATAGCCAAACGCACAATGAGCGTCAGAAAGGTGATGTATGCAGTTTTCTTCACAAATCAAGGGCCTGCTCTACAAATTGCTGTTCCGAAAGGTAAATCGGTCAATAGCGGCTATTGTACGCGATTTATTTTAGGCAGGAAAGGGTTGTAGAGCTTCCGCACCCGCCGTATTCCCCAGACTTTGCCCCCTGTGACTACTTCCTGTTCTCGAGGCTCAAAAAGTACCTCACTGGACGAAAATACAAAACACGAAAAGATCTTGGTTCAGCCATCTTCCAGTGTCTCAAGGGTATACCCAGAAACGACTATGAAACTGCCTTTAAAAATTGGATCAAAAGGTTGAAACTGTGCATAGCTCACGGAGGTGAATACTTTGAAGGAATCCGATAGTTGGTTTGTAAAAATTAACAAATCCTTTAAAGATATGCTAGGAATTGCATTTCAATTTGAACATCCCTCGTATCTAGATAAACAGGTATCATATTACAAAATTTATGTGTTACATCCATATTTGGAAAGCACGTACACGTGTGTGAATACTTTAACAACACGCTGACGTAACAATTTGATGGCGCCATCTCCTAATATAGCAGTGTGACGCAGTAATAGGGCGGGGCAAACTCTAAGTTAGTCAGTGTTTATTAAGAGAGAATTTAACAGTTAAGAAGCCAGAACGAGCTACGCAGTAACAGTGTGACGCAGTAATAGAGCGGGGCAAACTCTAAGTTAGTCGGTGTTTATTAAGAGAGAATTTAACAGTTAAGAAGCCAGAACGAGTGTAGCTCTCTTTTGAAATTTCTAAATTCTCTCTTAATAAACACTAACTATAACATAATTAATCGCGAAGAAAAAAAAAGTAAGCAATTTTTAGCTCACCTGAGCACGAAGTGCTCAAGGTGAGCTATTGTGATCACCCTTCGTCCGTCGTCGTGCGTCGTGCGATGTGCGTCGTGCGTCGTCAACAATTTTCTTTAAACGACATCTCCTCTGAAACCGCTGGACAGAATTTAATGAAACTTGGCAGGAATGTTCCTTGGGTGAGGCTCTACAAAAGTTGCTAAAATAAAGTTGATCCATGAAGAACTCTGGTTGCCATGGCAACAAAAAGAAAAATAATTTGAAAACTTTAAAAATCATCTCCTTCAAAACTACTGGCCAGATTTCAAAATAATTTGGTACAGATGTTCCTTGGGTCAACCTCTACCAAAGTTGCTAAAATTATTCCGATCCGTAAAAAAACATGGCCGCCAGGGGCGGGGCTTATTTGCCTTATATGTATATAGAGAAACCTTTAAACAACATCTCCTCTGAAACAACTGGACAGAATTTGATTAAACTTGGCAGGGATGATCCTTAGGTCAACCTTCACAAAAGTTGATAAA